>VMDO01009610.1:0-76295 GCA_007922755.1 Pedetes capensis | reverse complement strand
ACGCACACCTTTCTCAACTTTAAACCACTCAGTGTTTCCTTGTTCTATTCAAACAACTGCCTCCTGGTTCATGTACAGATTTCTCATGAGCACAATTAGGTGTTCTGGTATTCCCATTTTCCGAAGTGTTATCCATAATTTGTTGTGATCCACACAATCAAATGCTTTTGCGTAGTCAATAAAACATAGATAGACATCTCTCTGATATTCTCTGCTTTCAGCTAATGTCCACCTGATATCAGAAATGATGTCCCTAGTTCCCCGCCCTCTTCTGAATCCTGCTTGATTTTCCGGTAATTCCCTGTCTATATATTGCTGCAGTCGCTTCTGAATGATCTTTAGTAGAATTTTGCTGGTGTGTGATATAATGATATTGTCCGATAGTTTGCACATTCAGTCGGATCCCCTTTTTTGGGAATAGGCACAAATATGGATCTCTTCCAGTCAGTTGGCCAAGTAGCAGTTTTCCAAATCTGTTGGCCCTATTTAAGCAGATACATATATCAATTGTTATGTGTCAAGTTGGTGTCTGGCTTGTAACGACCCTATGTAAAACAGATGAAACACTATTGGTGTGCTTCTTTCCTGTTCGTGGGGTTTTCAATGACTGATTGCTTTTTTGGGGGGGGTGGAGGCAGGGGGATTGGATTGCCAGGTACTTTTCCTAAACCCACAGCACCTGGTGCTCCCAGGTGGTCTCCCATCCAAGTACTAACCAGGCCTGAACATGCTTAGTTTCCAAGGTCTGATGGGATCAGATGCCACAGTGATATGGCTACAGGCATATTTCAGTTAAATAGCATAAAGGAGTAGGTGTAACTAAAAGATCATTACTTTACTCCAATTTTGTTGTGGAAAGGTCATTACCCTGACATATGGAAGAAAATTTATCCAATAAGGCATTCACAAATATGGACTCTGTTATTGTGTTAAACTTTGTGATGACAATATCCACAGTTTATAAAAATGAGAGATGTGTTATACAGAAAACCCTGCCCCTCAAAATAAATCTTTTCATAAATTTATGCATTGATCAATACCTTGGATTTTCAACCTTACTCTTGGTTTGAAGTCCCAGTAAGGTAGTAACATATGACAGCATATTACTATGTCTTACAACCAATGTTAGCTATAGATGTAAATCTTCATAGAAGGTATTTCATTTAAATATGTTTTACTTTTTATGAAGTTTTAAAAAATTAAAATCAATTGCTTCTTTTAGAGTGCATACATAGTTACTAAAGCTACAAAAAGTACATTCAACATGGTGGTTATTTTCATAGGAGAGTCAGGGTACCTACTGTGGGCAGAGGGCTTTTTGGAATGTTGAAAAAGTTATATTTCTTTACCACTATAACAATCTTTAGGGCTTTAAACTGAGCCTGAACTCAAACTCTGAACCCATTCTGACTCAAGAATTTTTTTACCTGGATTGAGCTTGGGTTCAGGTTTGGATTCAGAAAAAAAAAAAAAAATCAAAATGCTTGGATTGGAATGGGTTCAGTGTATGGGTTTGAGTTTTGTTTGAAGCCCTGATAATTTGTTGAAATGTAAATTTACTTTATGGAATTTCCTGAATATGTGCTCTATGTGTCTCTAAATAAAGTTTTATTGGAACAGAGCCATGCTTATTTATTTGCATATCATTTATGGATCCTTTTACTTTACAATGGCATTTTTGACCAGGGTTGGGCTCCACAAATTATATGTACATGCTCTACTTCACAGTAAAAAAGTTTTAAAATATTCTCTTTTCATATTCTCTAATATTAATAAAATATCTCTGGGTCCAATAATGATAGCATCCTACAAATCAAAGATCATAAATCTCACAAAATGCCCAAATCGAATAATATCATTGGCAAAGTTTGTCCATGCTCTTTGTAAGTGCTTTTGTGTTAGTACAATAATACTTACAATTGTTGCTGTTGGGTGCCATCAGGTTGGTATCCAACTCATAGTGACCCTCCAAACAACAGGTGAAACACTATTGTCAGTGCTTCTCTGCTATTCATAGGGTTTTCAGTGGCAGATTGATTTTTGGGGGGAGTGGGTTGCCGGGTCTGTCTCTCAAGCCCACAGTATCTGGTGTTCTCAGGTGGTCTCCCATCCAAGTACTAACCAGGCCCAAACCTGCTTAGCTTTGATCTGACTGAATCCAAGGGCACAGGGTTACAGCTGCAGGCTTGCTAACAATTGTTGTTGTTGTTAGGTGCCGTCGAGTCAGTATCCGACTCATAGCGACCCTCTGTACAACAGGGGAAACACTATTGTCAGTGCTTCTCTGCCATTCATAGGGTTTTCAATGGCAGATTAATTTTTTTTTGGGGGGAGGGGGTTGCCAGGTCCTTCTCCCAATGCTAACAATTAGTGGTAGTAAAATCATTTAATGGCTATTCGTACCTAAATATTTTACAGAAATGTTCAAAAAGTGTTCTAAGGTTTTTAAATCACAACCTTATTGTTCTAATCACTATTAGAGGAAGTGGGGCTGGGCTGGGCCAAATCTTAGAGCTGTGCTCTAAGGTGCCTTTTCTATGTCACTTTTATCAAAGTAGAAATCTCAGTGACCTTGTTAAATACCTGAAGCATTCCTCAGAGAAGGACTGATAGTGCTTCCCCAGTGTCTAAACACTTGGTATCTCAAATCAGGTAATACCTGTTGGATTCCACTTCTTCTTTCTTGGCAGGCTTTAACTCTTTTCTGTTAGATTCAGGTTCAATTAATTATTTGAACAGCTCATCTGGAGTTGGATTACTATCTTGGGAGATGGTTCTTTCTCTTTGATTCACAATCCTTGCTACAGCAACTTTGGCCATCTCTTTATCTAGAGGTTGAGACTTTTCCCAGGGAACAATGAAGGCAGCCTATGGCATAAAACACTATTATAATAACAGGTGGGAATTTGGGATAGTGCCACAGACCAGCTGCAGCCTAAAATCCAAGGATTCCTGAAGGCAGATGAGGAGTTGATGATGGGTAACAGACACAGCAGCTCAGAGGCTGTGTGACCTTGTTCCATTTATTTCCAGATAGCTCAGCCTTTTTATACAGAATTACAATTCACTAAATCTCATGAAAGATCAGAAAAAAGACAAGGCAGTTGTTAGCATTGATGGATTACATCAAGGTTTTGTCAGCAATCATTTGATTAACTTATCACATGAGTGTTAGGTTGGTAATCAAAGTAAAAGATGAACTCAGAGACAAATTGTGTTTTACTTCAAAGAGATAAACCAAGATGACCTGAGCACCTACACCTCCTGTGTCTAATTCAATTAACTATTCTTAACTTTATGCAGGGGCTGTGATTTAGCTCAGTGAGTAGAGCACTGCGCTGCAGTCTCTGAGGTCCTGAGTTCAATTCCCAGCACCACAAAAATGGGAGAAGGGCCTGGCAATCCACTCCCAAGGCAATCCTGAAACAGTCAGCCTTGAAAACCCTATGAGGGCTGCTATGAGTCGGATACTGACTCAACTCTACAGCACCTAACAACAACAACAACTTTATGCAGGAATTAGGGGGGGTTAACTGTTACCTGTGTGTCACCCCACTGAATCCATTTGTTATGACAAATGGGTGCTTTATCTTATCTGAATGCTTTGCTTACTGTAGAGCTGTCCGTACAAAGGCTTTTGTTTGTGTTGACTTAAGGAGTTTATGCTGTTGGAAGTCATTCAGGAAAAGAAAGCCTGCTAGGGAGACTTGTCAACTCCCAATTTGAATCAGCACTGCCCACAGAGCCAGACGATTTTATATGACCAATTAAAATTTAAGAAAAAGAAAAGAGGCTCCAAGTCCCTTTCCATGAAGAGACCTTCTTTTTGGAGGTACTATACCCTTTTCAGAAGATTTCCCTCTGAGGCTAGGAGGTACTCTTCCCCTTTTAGTGGACTTTCCCTCCAATGCCTTTATTAAAGATATTCTTCCTCATGTGGGGACTCTGTCTACCCATCATGAGTGAATCTGAACCCAGCAGGGTAGCTAACAGACAACTCTTTCTCTCTACTCAAAAGTCACTCACACTATGCACTCTACAAATATATGATCAGAAACAGCTTTCCCATCCCTAATGCTAAATATTTTCTCCACTCCAATGACAACAACCATGGATTCCTCATTCTCAGGAGTCTAACCAAGATCCAAATGGCTATATCCAGAGGAGTACTCATGGAGTACAAACAAGACCATGAATTTATAGGAAAGTTCTCATTGCAAGGATAGCACAGAATGAAAAGTCAGCATGGGCTCACAGACCTAAGATTGAATTTTCACCCTGTCATTTAGCTGTTTTGTTCAGTGTACCTATTTCATTGCATGTAAAGAGCTGAGAATAGGGCCTTGCACATAATAAATTCCTGATGACTGCAAGTTGGTATGTTATTATTATGGCTCCACTGATAATATCAAATCTTATGCAAAGTTTGAGTAACAAATTCCATTTTAATAAAAAATGTGCACATGATTTATAAGTATAATATCATCAATTAGACCACAAACCATATGAAATTGTGCCCTCAACTAAACAGACTGTGGTAAACTTTGAAGGAAATTATATACCTCTTCATTGTGCCCATACAGACCTAAGTGTTTTTCTTTCAGGTTTCATCATCTTTTTCTTAGACTCATTAACTTTCTAACAAATCCAATCCCAGTGAAGTTTCCCTTACTTCCAAATCTTCTTTCTAAGAGGAGAGAACCCTTTCTGTTATCTGAATCCAAACTCTTTCACCCTATGTCTAATTCTTCAGGTCACATTCTTATAAAGGTTTTATTTAGTTAATTTAAGCAATCAATCTGAATGCACACACTAGTCATTTGTGCCAACATATTCTTTCAGTAGCTTTTCTAAGTAATCAGCAGGCATTTTAACAATGAATAACTATCACTATACATAGCAAAAACAAGCAAAACAAAAAATCCCCATAAAATTAAAGAATTAGTACACTTTTTAGTATTAAGGAATTAGGGAAGAGGAGAGGAGGAGAATAGAATCAGTCTATCACAGAAGAAAATGCAGATACTGTAAACAAAAGGAAATGACTATTCTTACCACACAATGATGTAGAATCAGAAGAGGAAAGAAAATAAAAGATAACTGCTCAGAATAATTAACCATTAAATTCTCACTGTTAGCAAATTTCAGTTTAATATTTCCAGAGAAAAAATGTGTAAAATAACTCTTCTAGATGCAAAAGACTTTTGCTCTTTTCAAAAGAATTATGCTTTTCATAGGAATAACAGGAATGATTGCCAATTAAAGAAATTCCAACTTAAATAATAAGAACATTGATAGCTCTAGTCTGTTTCAAAGTTCTTCTCAAAGGATTGCTGATATTTTCTGGATAGGCTACATTTGTAGAGTCAACAAAACTTTTCTGCTCACCAAAACCAAAAAATAATAAAATAAAATAAAAACGTGAAACTTACAAGGATATCTATAATTAGTCATCATTGTGTCAACATAATTAGTAAATTTAAGATGAATAAAAATAATATGAAAATATCACAATTGGGCCCAAATAAAGTTAGAATTTGAAGACATATAAAAATGATAAGAAGCCGGGCATGGTGGCACATGCCTGTTATCCCAGTGGCTACAGAGGTGGAGGCAGAAGGATCTCGAGTTCAAGACCAGAGGCAGTCTGCGTAACTTAGCTAGACCCTGTCTCAAAAAGTAAAAAAAAAAAAAAAAAAAAGGGCTGAGGGTGCAGCTCAGTGGTACAGCACTTGCAGAGCATGCAAGCATGAGGCCTTGGGTTCAACCCCCAGTACCAGCAAAAAAAAAAAAAAAAAAGATAAGAAATAATTAATGCAAAAGCCACTGTTTTGGTGGGCTCACAATTTGAAGCTGGTCAGTAGCAGCTGGAAATTTAGCTTCTACTTGGCAACAAGGGCTAAAAGTGCTGCCTACAATAGCCTTGCTCACTAGCTTAATCCAGGAAGCAAGTATTGCTAATTCCAGGAAGGGCACTGAAACAAAAATCTCTGTTCTAATATTTCTGGAGACTCATGGAAGATAAACACTCAGCTTTCTGAACAGAATATAGGACAAACTGCAAACTAGATTAATGGCTAGATCTAAACTATCTCCAATACCATCTAAAAGCTTTATTTAAAAAAATGCCTTTAAAACATTTTATTTAAACTATGAATTGGAACGTAGGTCAAAACTCTTACACAATGAAAGAGGGAGAGAGAAAAGGATAGATAGAGAAAGTGAAGGAAACGACAGAAGAAAAGAAAATATTCCAAGGTAAACTGAGACTTCAAAAATTAAATTAAAAAAGTATGAAGATACCCAATGTTAAGAAACTATTTTGTGCTAAAACTAAAGTTTCTGTAAAAATGACAAGATAAACAAAATTATTTTTAATTAAAGTTTTAAAATTTAAAATACTGAAAGTTAATTTTTAACTTATTTTAAAAATGATAAGATGAGGGTAGTCATGGAAGAGGATTTTCTTTGAATTTCTAAAGTTTGGTAATATCTAAATTGTGATTATAGCAAAAATGTTGAATTACTTGTCACACCAAAATAAAATAAATTATAGTCGTATATGCAGGCCTTCAAAGCATGACCATTAAAAGAAGACTAGCATTTTCCATAATTTATATTGAGATGTAGAAAGTTAAATAAGAGTTATACAGGAAACAAAATCAAGGGAAAAAGAAAACAAGTAAATAAAACCAAGACATTAAACACAAAGCACAAAATTAAATATCAGGGCAAAAACTTCATGAATAACAGAAATCATGACAAATATAATCACTAAGCCAAACAGTTAAAGAACATTCTTAGAGTGGACAAATATAAAGTTTGACTGGAGGCTGCTTCTATGAGACAGGTGTAAACCCAAGGGCAAAGGTTCAAAATAAGGAAAGTAGGTATACTTGGCATACTAACAAATCAATCTATCTGTCAATCAGTCAACAGTATATTAACCATGATGTGGTAAAAACATTTTAGGATAAAGACAGAGATTGTCGCAAAGTATCATAAGTAATGAGGAGTAAAATTACATAATAATAAAAGAATGATTAAGGAGATAAAATGATCAAACAAATATAGACCAATGTATATAGATCAATACCTAATTTCAAGGTGAAAAAGAGTAACTCTGAAGCTAAGCATAGTGGGGCATGCCTATGATATCAGCAATTTAAGAAGTAGGAGCAGGTGGATTGCAGGTTCCAGGCGAGAGGCAGTCTGTATAGCTTAGTGAGATCCTTTTTCAAGATAAAAAATAAAAAATAGGATAGGTATTCAGCCGAGTGGCAGAGCCCTCACAAAATGTGTGTGAGGCCCTGGAAAATGGTAGGGATAGGGTAACATATTAGGCAATGATCTAAGCATGAAATTATCAAATCTGGAATGGAGGAATTTTGAAGTAAATTTGATGTGGTATTTGTAGAATATAAATTTAAAATTAAATTGGTGGGTGGAAGGAAGACACACCAATAAAATGCAATATATAGGTATTTTACACAATTTATAGAGTACTCTCATTTCTGAGCCTGTAGCTGTAGCCCTGTGGCATCCAATCCCATCAGATCTCGGAAGTTAAGCAAGGTCAGGCCTGGTTAGTACTTGAATGGGAGACCACCTCGGAACACCAGATACTGTAGGCTTGGAAGATGGACCCAGCAACCCATTCCTCAAAATCTATCTGCCATTGAAAACCCTATGAATAGCAGAGAAGTACTGACAGTGTTTCACCTGTTGTTCATAGAGTTGCTATGAGTCAGATACCGACTCAATGGTACCTAACAACAACAACTCATTTCTGAACATGCATGAACCAAATTGACTAGATTTGTGGAAAGAAACAATAGAAAAGCACCATATCAAGAACAGGTTTAATGCATTACACACAAATGATAGAAGACCAGATAAGTTATGGTATTACATCAAAGATATCATTCATAAAGAAAACAAAGGTTATTAAAATGATAGGAAAAAAGAAAAGGCCAAATTATAAGTCAAAAAAGGCTATGAAACTTGCCCTTGAATGTTGAGCAGCTAAAATAAAAGGAAGGCATGATGAAGCAAAGGAACTAGATAGAAGACTTCAAAAGGCAACACAAGAAGACAAAAACAAATATTATAATGACATGTGCAAAGGGCTGGAGACAGAAAACCAAAAAGGAAGAATGTGCTCTGTGTTTATCAAGCTTAAGGAAGAGAAGAAAAATTTTGAGCCTCAATTGGCATTAGAGAAAAATTCCACAGGGAAAATATTAAATGATGCAGGAAACATCAAAAGAAAATTGTTGAATGCACAGAGACACTGTACAAAAAATAATTGTTAGATGAACAACCATTTCAAGAGGTTGCATATGAAGAGGAACCAATGGTATTGAAGGATGAAGTGGAAGCTGCCTTGAAAGAATTGGTGAAACACAAGGCTCAAGGAATTGATTGAATAGCAATACAGATGTTTCAACAAACAGATGCAGCACTGGAGGTGATAACATGTTTATGCCAACAAATTTAGAAAACAGCTACCTGGCCAACTGACTAGCAGAGACACATATTTGTACCTATTCACAAAAAAGAGGATCCAACTGATTATGGAAACTATCAAATATCATTAATATCACATGCAAGCGAAATTTTACTAAAGATTATTCAAAAGCGACTATAGCAGTATATAGACAGAGAACTGCCAGAAAATCAAGCAGGATTCAGAAGAGGGCAGGGAACCAGGGACATCATTGCTGGTGTCAGATGGATACTAGCTGAAAACAGAGAATATCAAAAAGATGTGTATCTATGTTTAATTGACTATGCAAAGGCATTTGACTGTGTGGATCATAACAAATTATGGATAACATTTAAAAAATGGGAATACCAGAGCATCTAATTGTACTCATGAGGAATCTGTACATGAATGAGGATGCAGTTGTTCAAATACAATAAGGAAGCACTTCCTGATTTAAACTTGAGAAGGTGTGTGTCAGGGCTGTATACTTTCACCATATCTCTTTAATTTATATGCTGAGCAAATAATTCTAGAGACTGGACTTAATGAGGGAGAACATGGCATCAGGATTCAGGAAGACTCATTAACAACTTCCATTATTCAGATGACGCAGCTCTCCTTGTTGAAAGTGAAGAGAATTTGAAACATTTACTGATGAAGATCAAAGAACATAGCCTTCAGTACAGATTGCGACTAATCATCATCAACAAAAAAATCCTTAAAAGTGGATCAGTATGCAACTTCACAATAAATGGAAAAAAAATTGAAGATCCCATGATTTTGCTTTACTTGGTTCTACAATCAACACATGTGGAAGCAGCAGTCAAGAAATCAAAAGATGCATTGCTTTGGGAAAAGCTGAGGCAAAAGAACACTTTAAAGTATTGAAAACTAAAGATATCACATTGAAGACAAAGGGGCACCTGGCTCAAGCCATGGTATTTTCAGTCTCATCGTATATTTTTGAAAGCTGGACATTGAACAAGGGAGACCAGAGAAGAATTGATGCTTTTGAAATATGGTACTGGATAGGATTATTCAATATACCATGAGCTGCCAAAAGAACCAACAGATCTGTCCTAGAAGAAATGCAACCAGAGTGTCCCCTAGCAGCAAAGAAGGCTAGACTGCTTCTTACATATTTTGGACATGTAGTCAGGAGAGACCAATCCCTAGAAAAAAACATCATGTCTGTGAGAGTGGCAGGTCAATGGAAAAATGGAAAACTCTCCATTAGTTGGGCTAACACAGTATCTGCAACAATGTGCTTAAGCATGAATAAGATCATGTGTCTGGCACAAAATAGTGGAGTGTTTCATTCCTCTGTTGCTATAGTTAGACTTTAGCAGACAGCACCTAACAACAACTCATTTCTGAACATGAAAGCAAGAAAATACTGAAAATTATTGTTTTTATTCTGATTTGAGTTGTTCTCTTGGTTACCTTATTATCTATCTATCTATCTATCTATCTATCTATCTATCTATCTATATCTCAGTTCTTTATCTACTGGGAATATTTTTAAAATTTACTTTCAGAAAGCCATATAACACTTAGTATTGACCACAATCTAATTTTCATGTGAGGTTTCCCTACTGGAATCCTGCACAATATTTAAGTAACCAGTAGGCTAGCTCATTTCCCAGGAAAGCAGAGATGTTGTCTTCTTTTTCTCCACATCATCCTCATGCTTTTGAAAACTGTATATAGGTATATAGGAGGTTCTTAATAACTTTTTATTGAATAACTTCATAAATTGAAAAAAGAATAAGATTTCTCATCAGTAAGAACATAACTTCTGAAAGTTTAATGGGAAGACCAGTCTTACATAAATATGTGAAGTCAGACATGGGTGCAGTGGCACACACCTGAAATCTTAGCAAATGAGGAGGTGGAGGCAGGAGGATCACAAGTTTGAGGCTAGAGATAGTTTGTACAATTCAGTGAGATTATCTCTCAAAATAAAAAAGAATCATTTATAAGCAGGGAGCTGTCAGTATAGATCAGTGGTAGGGCACATGTCTAGCATTTATGAGGCACTAGGTTCAACCCTCAAGTACCACAAAAATAAAAAATAAAAAGAGGTATAGTCAGTGATGACCTATTAACTGGTATGAGGAGAACTAGGAACATAGTTTAAATGTAATTGCATTATAGAACACTCAAATCTTAATGGCTTAAAAAATGATAATTTATTGCCCTTAAGTCTATAGTTTAGTTGGTTTTCTTGTAGTGACAATGAGGTTATAAATTTACAGCCAGAATATTTTCGTAGGGTTGTCTGGTCTTGACAGCACCTCCCAACAGCAACAACATCTGGAGTTTTAATACTGTTTTTACTCCAATGAAAAAACTTTCAATAAAAACAAAATGAGTAAGTAGGATGATGAACACTCATTTAATTATTACCTACTGACCAACTTAAAAAAAACTGCAAAGATATTTTATTGTGTGCTTTTACCCTAACTACATTGTTCTGAAGTACAATTGTCCTTCAGTATCTATGAGAAATTTGTTATAGGCCTCTCATGGATATCAAAATCCATGGCTGGAAGATGGCAGATGGATAATACACTCTGAAAGACCCAGTGAAGTAGGAGAGCTAAAATACCAAGATAAAGACTTTATTCTGAACAGAGAGAAACAGCAAAAAGGAAAGAGAGATAAGAGAAAAATCGGTGTGAGTTGTGTAGATAGTCACAACTGCAGATAAAAAAAGAAAAGAACCAGTTCATGAAGACGTAGCAAGAATGCCATCAGAAACCTGGCAACAACTGTCCCAGCAGCAAAAGAAAACCAACTACCTAATAGGTAATTAAGAGCACTCTGCACTTGACAGCACTCTGGAGACAAACAAAATTTAACCATAGAATAAAGGCTTTGGAAACATGCTACCACAGTGTTGGGGGATAAGGCATATATAACAACAGTCTGAGAGACAGAGAGACTCCATCTTTTATACCCCTCTCTGAGAACAGCCTTGGGTGCTTAAGAAGCCAACACCTCTGGGTGCCTCTGTGAACCAAACTAATGCCCAATTAAATAAACAAATGTTGAGGTGAGCTGCTATTTGCACAGAGGAGGTAGTTGCTAGGGGTCTTACTACAGCAATGTGCAATGTCCACGTGGCCCACCCTCAGCCCCAGTGCTATACAGTAGGCCTTGAATGAGTGATTCTGGGGAAATAACTCTGGCCATGCTGGGCAGAGAATCCCAAATGCACAATGGTGGGAAGGAACAGATCCTGGAGAGGGAGAGGTTTAGCAGACTTATGGAGGTGAGGAGTCCAGGATCACTCTGAAGCCAGACTAATCTGAAAACAAACAGATAAACACCTGTGTGGGCTTTTAACCAAGCTGGAGGAATGGGTCATAGCCATGCAGAAGCATAGTCTTCCCAGGCTTCCCACCCACTGTGTGGGCTCAGTTTGCTGTAGTGGACAACACAGACCTAGTCAGCTGGCCTGTAACCATTCTGGGGAGAGAGAACTGAAAATGTGTTTCAGTGTTGTGCAGCATCTCAGGGAGCTGTTTTTGATAGCATATCTCCCATGGTCCACATGACTTAGTAGATTAAGGATCATGGCAGTGAGTGGGACAGTGGGCCCAGAGCAGGATCATCCCATGGGTGTTGGGAGTGATTTGGAGAGCACATGCCCACTCTAAGTACTGATCTGAAACTGTGGTGGGGAGCAAGGATATGCCTGTAATTGGCAATATCCCAAAAGCAGGCAGTATTCACAAAGAAATGGGTGACTGACCCCTAGACTGAAACAGTCAGTGATGGTTGGCCTGTTTTTGCAGTAGTATTTATTTTTCCTTTTCTCTTGCTTTTGTATGTTTGTATGTTTGCAATTTCTTGGTTGTTATTGCTTTGTGACTGTGCTGATTTGTTTTTTTCTTTTGTTCTCTTTTCTGCTATCCCTCTACTTCTTTAGACATTGATATCTTTATTCAACCTCCACACTAGTCATAAGTTTTCACCATTATTCTATCTAGTTTACCCCTGTCAATTAATAGTAATTAATAGTAACTATCAACACATTCAAATTTATGTATCAAAACCAAAAGAGGACATCTCCCATCTTTGTTTTTGTTATACCTCCTGGAATTTTTATATAATCATACATACATACATATAAACATACACAGACATATACACACATGTATGTGTGTATATGTACACACACACACGTGTGTGTGTGTGTGTGTGTGTGTGTGTGTACACACATATATAGCCTGCAGCCATAGCCCTGTGGCATCTGATCCTGTCAGATCTCAGAAGCTAAGCAGGGTCAGGCCTGGTTAATTCTTGGATGGGAGACCGCCTGGGAACACCAGGTGCTGTAGGCTTGGGAGACAGACCTGGCAACCCACTCCCAACAATCAATCTGCCATTGAAAACCCTATGAACAGCAGAGAAGCACTAATAGTGTTTCGCTTGTTGTATGTAGGGTCGCTATGAGTCGGATCCCGACTCGACGGCACCTAACAACAACAACACACATATATACATATATATAACATAAAAGGAACAAGTGTATTTATAATTTGCTGACCCCTTTCTCACTTATACTCCAACACTCACCTCTGCCTTGCTCTTCTTACTTATTCCTATCTAATCCTGTCTTTGTCCCTACTCACCACCCACCTGTCTATTAGATCTTTATCTTTTTGCCATTAATGCCTATACTATACTGAATGTTTATCCCCCAAACCTACACATCAGTATCCCTAACAACCCCTTCCACAGGTATCTTCTTAAAGTAATCTGGCTTTAAACAAGATCAATCATAATTATAAAGGTGAGATAGGACAAAGCTATTACTTTAGCAGCAAAATACTTTCTATGCTTTGAGTGATAACAGTGACCAAGACCTCAAAAGAAGGCATTAAACCAAGGATAATCCCAAATATATAAGATGATAATAACCACACTAACAAGTTCCCAAAACTTAACCCAAAATCATATAAAGCATAAAAATGATAAAATGATACACCTAATGACAATAATCCCCCAATAAGTGAAATTAAAGATACTCAATTGCTAAAAATTCCAGAAAAAGAATTCAGAAGCCTACTTATAAGTATGTTAAAAATAACTCACACACACTACAACCAAACAGATAAATGTAATTGAAACACTGGACAAAAGTATCTAACTTAGAAGAAAAATTCAGCAAAGAAATTGAGATCCTGATAAAGAACAAAACAGAAGTCCTACAAGTATAAAACACATTCAATCAAATAAGAGTGAAAGAAGAATCTAATGTTTTTAGATCGGGAGGAATACAAAACAGCATATCAGAGATAGAAGAAAAAACTGAAGAACTTACTTGTTCAGACACCAAGAAAGGTAAAATGATAAAAATATGACCAATATTTTCAAGAGTTCTTTGATAAAATGAAATAATGAGGCCTACAATTATAGGGGGTACAAGAAGGAGCTGAAACTAAAAGTAGAGGCATAGGAAATCTATTCAGTGAATAATAGCTGAAAACTTCCCAAACTTAAGGGAAGAAATAGATACCCAAACAACAGAGGTATCCAGAACTCCAAATATAGTAGACCAGGCAGGTTCTCTCCATGTCACATTATAATTGGAATCCTAAATCTACAAAGCCAAGAAACAATTTTAAAGGTTGCAGGAGGAAAATATCAACTTACTTACAAACACAAAGCCATTAAAATAACAGCTGAATTTTTAATATTAACCCATAAAGGCAAGGAAAGCATGGTCAGATATTTTTCATATCCTGGAAACAAATAATGGCCAACAAAGAATAATATTCCCAGCAAAGTTATCCCTTAAAATACATGGAGAGATTAATATTATCCATGGAATTCACATGTTTAAGCAATTCTGGACCACTAAGCCAGCATTGAAGAGGATACTTAAAGAAATACTATATACAGAAAAGAAAGACAAACTCAAATGTAAAACCACAAGGATGAATAAAAAACATGAGAAGAATGCATGAACAAAACAAGCTATTTAAGAAGCAAATATATCTAACCTAATAAACATGCAGAGTCCCAACCTGAAAGGGGAGCATAGTGAAGAAAAAGCAACGTCAAAACCCAATAGAGGAATAACCAATAAAACTATGCATAATACAAAATTCCTCTCAATAATTACCCTAAACATAAATGGTCTTAACCATTTAAAAAGTGTCAATTTGCCAGTGGATCAAGAAACAAAAAATTCAATATGTGAGATTCAAGAGTCTCATCTCATCCACAAGGACCAAATTAGACTGAAAATAAAAGGCTGGAAAACAATATACCAAGCATGCAGAAGCCAAAAAAATAAAAATAAAAATTAAATAAATAAAAAATTAAAAAGGTAAAGTAACTATAAAAATCAGTGACTACCTTCATTTCAAGCTCAAACTAATCAGAAGAGAAAGGACTGTCACTACCTATTGATACAAGGAAGAAGCAATGAAGAAGACAGAACATTAGTCATTATCTATGCACCAAACAGAGGATCATGTAACTTTATAAAAAAATACTTGACTGGCAATGAAGGAATACATAGATCTAGACACAATAAGTATAGATGACCTCAATACTCCACTTTCTTTAATAGATCATCAAAGCAAAAATTCAACAAATGAATGATAGACTTAACACCAGAGACCAAGTAAAACTAACAGATGTCTACAGAATATCCCATCCATCAAAGAAAATACATTATTTTCAGCACCACATGGACTTTTCCAAGTAGCCCTCATTTTAGTATACAAAAATTGCCCCAATAAGTAAAAAAAAAATTGAAATCCTCCCCCTGTACCTTATCAGTGCACAATGGAATAAAAGTAGAAGTCAAAAGCAAAGAAAATTGCAAAAATGTTGTTAAAATTTAAAAAGTACATGGAAATTAAGTAACACACTTCTTAATGATCAATAGGTCATTGAAGAAATCAGAAAGGCAATTAAAAAGTATCTACAATCAATAAGAATGAAAACATAACCTACCAAAATCTGTGGAATACAGCAAAGGCAGTTCAACAAGGGAAATTCATAACCATGAATGCCTATATTAAATAAATAGGGAAGGCCCAACTAAATAACTACTTCAAGGTACTAGAAAGACAGCAACAAGCCAAGTCCCAAACTCTCACATTTAAAAAAAATAATTAAATCAAGACAGAGATTAAAAGGACAATAGAAAAATTAATGAAACTAAGAGTTTTGTTCTTTGAAGGATAAGCAAAGTTGACATCCCCTTAGCCAAACTCACAAAAAAGTGAGAAAAGGCCAAGTTAATAAAATTTGAGGTATAAAAGTGGACATAACAACTGATACCAATGAAATAAAGATCATCAGTGACTCTATTGAGAAGTTATACTCTCATAAAAATGAATATACAGAAGAAATGGATAAATTACTTAACACTTTGTTATTGTTGTTGTTATTGTTAGGTACCAACAAGTTATGTCTGACTCATAATGACCCTATGTACAACAGAGTGAACCACTCCTTGATAGTGTGTCATGCTCAGCATTATTGTCAGTGCTTCTCTGCTATTCATAGGGTTTGCAATGGCTGATTATTTTGGGCATGGGTTGCCAGGTCTTTCCCTCTAGTCTGCAGCACTTAGTATGCCTATGCAGTCTCCCTTGGAAGGATTAATCAGGCTCATCCTGCTTAGCTTCTGATATCAGGTAGGATCAGATGCCAGGGTGCTATGGCTGCAGATGTTTTTGTTGTTAGGTGCCATCAAATTGATCCAACTCACAGTGACACTATGTAAAACATAAAAACAAAACAAAACAAAAAAAAACTACTTGACATGATGCCATGTAAATGATCATTTTTATGTTTAAGTTCATTGTTGCTGTTACTGTGTCAATCCATCTAGTTGAGTTGTTGTTGTTAGGTGCTGTAAAATCATGTCTTCTCATAGCAACCCTCAAATGGTTTTCAATGGCTGATTGTTTCAGGATTGCCCCAGGAGTGGATTGCCACATACTTCTCCCACTTTTGTGCTGCTGGGATTTGAACTCAGGACTTCAGAGATTGTAGAGCATCACTCTACCAACTGAGCTAAGTCCCAGCCCATCTGGTTGAAGGTCTTCCTTTTATTCACTGACCCACCACTCTACCAAATATGATGTCATTCTCTAGGGATTGGTCCCTCCTAACAACAAGTCCAACATATGTAAGACACAGTTCAGCAGAGAAACAACATTATTAACACTTATGACCTACCAAAATTAAGCCCCAAATACCCAAATAAATTAAATAGTTCTATAACAAGCAATGAAATTGAGGCAGTAATATAAAAACCTCCCAATAAAGAAAGTTCAGGTCCTGATGGTTTCACAGCTGAATTCTATCAAGCCATTAAAAAAGAATTACTACCTATCTTCCTCAAATTCTTTCATAAAATAGAAATGGAAGGTGTAATTCCAAATTTATTCTACAAGGACAGTATCACCCTGATTAAAAAACTCAGATAAGGACACTAAAAAAAGAACTGTAGACCAATTTCCATGATGAATATTAAAGGAAAATCCTCAATAAAACTCTTACAAACTGAATACAGCAACACATAAAAATGATCATAAACCACAATCAGGTGAGCTTCATTCCACAGATGCAAGGCTGGTTCATCATATGCAAATCAATTAATGTGACTCAACATATCAAGAGTATTACAGACAGAAATCACATGATCTTCTGAATTGATGCTTGAAAAGCTTTTAACAAAGTTCAACATCCCTTCATGATAAAAATACCGAAGAAACTGGGTATCAGAGGAACATATCTCAAACTCATAAAGGCCATATATGATAAACCTATAGCCAACATCATATTAAACAAGGAAAAATTGAAGGCCTTCTCTCTAAGATCAGAAAACAAGACAAATATGTCAATTCTCTCCTCTCTTACTCTGTATTATGATAGAAATCCTCACCAGAGCAATCAGGAAAGAAGAAGAAATAGAAGTATTACTAATAGAGAAAGAAGAGATCAAATTATCCCTATTTCCAGATAGCATGATCCTATATCAAAAGGACCCTAGAAATTTCACTAGAAAACTCTTAGAGCTAATTATCTCCTTTAGGAAAGTATCAGGATACAAAATTAATGCTCAAAAATTAGTGGCATTCCTTTATATTAATAGTGTCCAGGAAGAGAAAGACATCAAAACAGCAATCACATTCACACTAGCCACCAACAATTTTAAAAATTTAGGAATTAATCTAACAAAAGACTCTTAAGGCTTCTATAATACAAACACCAAAACACTAAAGAAATCTCAGAAGATACTAGCAGATGGAAGGACCTCCCTTGTTCATGGATTGAAGGAAATAATATTGTTAAAATGGTTACCCTACCAAAAGCAATCTACAGATTCAATGTAATCCCCATTAAAATTCCTATGATATATTTCACAGAAGTAGAAAAAAACCCTAAAATCCATATGGAAGCACAAAATACATGTATGGCCAAAACCATCCTAGGCACCAAAAACAGTGGAGGAGCCATCATAATACCTGACTTCACATTATACTACAAGGCCCCAGTGGCAAATATAGCTTGGTACTTGCACAAAAAACAGACATGAAGATTAATGGATTAGAAAATAAGACCGAGATATAGACCCTTGCAACTATGTTGTTGTTGTTATGTGCCATCGAGCCATGTTCAACTCATAGCAACATTACAGGGTTTTCAGTGGCTTATTATTTCAGGATTGCCTTGGGAGTGGATTCCCACATCCTCCCATTTTTGTAATGCTGGGAATTGAACTCAGGACCTCAGAGACTGCAGAGGGGCACTCTACCAACTGAGCTAAGTCCTAGCCCCCTCGCAAATATGTTGTGGTTGTTGTTAGGTGCCGTCGAGTCAGTATCTGACTCATAGCGACCCTCATAGGATTTTCTCTTTTTTATTAGAAATTTTTAATGTACATCTTAATGTGTTTCATTTTGACATGCTTTTCACTGTGACATTTCCATATATGCATTTTGATAAACATTATTCATATAGGTCACCCCTTACCCTCCCCTATGCTTCCCCCCTCCCACCCTTCCCATCTAAGTTTCCCATCTAAGTCTTCTCTATCTTTTACTTAGTAGTTTTTTTCTATATGTCCTTGGGTTCCAGTTCTGTTTAAGATAGAAACTTTTCCTGTAGTGGTCTTTGTTTTTATCTTGTTAGAACAATTACATGTGATTTCTAGTCCATTTATATTGACATCATTCTTATCTCCCCCCCATTTTATTATAATCTGACCTTTGAATAGGATTTTTCCTTCTCGTAATTTTGAATCCGCTCCCTCATATGAGTGAGAACATGTGTCGTTTCTCTTTCTGAGCTCGTGTTTGTTCACTCAAAATAATTTTCTCTAATTCCATCTATTTTGCTGCGAATGACCTTATTTCATTTTTCATGATTGCTGAGTAGTATTCCATTGTGTATATATACCATAGTTTTTTTATCCATTCTTCTGTTGAAGGGCACTTTGGTTGATTCCATATCCTTGCTATTGTGAAAAGCGCTGCATTGAACATGGAAATGCAGGTGTCTCTGTGGTGTGATGACCCATCTCCCTTTGGGTAAATTCCCAATAGTGTTATAGCTGGGTCATATGGTAGATCTATTTTTTCAATGGTGACTCTTTCGGGATTGCCTTGGGAGTGGACTGCCAGTTCCTTCTCCCATTTTTGTGGTGCTGGGAATCAAACTCAGGATCTCAGAGACTGCAGCGCAGCACTCTACCAACTGAGCTAAATCCCAGCCCCCCTCACAACTATAGAGACCTGATATTTGAAATGTATCCAAATGCATACATTGGAGAAAGACAAACTTTTAAACAAATGGTATGGGGGAAAATCAGATATCCATATGTAGAAGAATGGAAGTAGACCAGATTTTTTCAATCTCTATGAGAATCAGCTGAAATGGATCAGAAACCCCAACTGGAAACCAGAAATCTTAAAACTAGTAGAAGAAAAGATAAAGAACACACTCCAACACATAGGGATAGACAAATACTTCCTGAACCAGACTCCAATTGCCTAGGAAACTGCACAAAAAATCAACAGATGAGATTACATAAAACTACAAAGATCTGTGCAGCAAAGGAAACAATAAAGGGAGAGCATATAGAATGGGAAAAAAAAAATCTTTGTATCTTGCACATCTAACAAAGGATTAATTTCCAGGATGTACAAAAACATAGGAAATTAAACACCAATATAACAACCCAATAAGTAAATGGACAATAGAACTGGACAGATAGTGTTCACAAAAGAAGAAATAAAAATGGCCATTAAACATTAAAAAATACTCTGGCCTTTCGGGAAATGAAAATCAAACTATACTAAGATTCCATCACATTTCAGTAAGAATGGCCCCGATTAACAAAACAAATAACAAAAAATGCTGGTAAGGATGTGGAGAAAAAGGAAAACTTTTACACTGACAGTGGGACTATAAATTAGTTCAGCAACCTTGCAAATCAATATGTTGTAGTTAGATGCCATCGAGTGGGTGTCTGATTCAGCAACCCTACCTACAACAGAAGAAACACTATTGTTAGTGCTTCTCTGCTATTCATAGCATTTTCAACGGCTAATTTTTTTCGGGGGAGTGGGTGGCTGGATCCTTCTCCCAAGCCTACAGCTCCTGTGTTCCCAGGTGTTCTCACATCTAAGTACTAGCCAGGCCTGACCCTGCTTAGCTTCTGAGATCTGAAGGGATCCGACACCATAGTGGTACAGCTTCAAGCAGAAATCAATGTAGAGGTACTTTAACCAATAAAAATAGAATGACCATATGATCCAACTATATCACGTCTAGAAATATATCCAAAGGAAGATAAGTCATCACACCAAAGGGATATCTGTACTTTCATATTTAATGCAGCACTCTTCACTATTGCAAGGGTATAGAATCAGCCCAGATGTCCACCAACAGAGGATTTAATTAAAAAATTGTGGTAAATATACATAATGGAATATTATTCCACAGAAAAGAATGAAATTATGTCATTTGAATCAAAATGGATGGAACTGGAGAGTTATCATTTTAAGTGAAATAACTCGGAGTCAAAAAGAGAAATTACACATGTTCTCACTCAAATGTGACAGCAAAATCTACCTCAAAGAAAAAAATTCTATCTTTCTACCTGTCTATCATATATCTTTCTGTAATTTGTTGTTGTTGTTGTTGTTGTTGTTGTTAGGTGCTGTTCGAGTCAAGTGCGAATTATAGGGATCCTATGTACAACAGAACAAAACACTCCCCAATACTATCATTCCAAGCACTATGACAGTTCTTCTGTACTACTGATAGGGTTTTAAATGGCTGATTGTTTTCAGGATTGTTTCTGGAGTGTTGGAGTCAGCTGCTAGGCCATTCTTCCATTTCTCTGATGCTGGATGGAACACAGGGCTTCAGATAGCACAAATATATATGTTGTCATTATGTGCTCTTGAGTTTGGTCTGACTCATAGTGACTTATGTATAAGAGAACGAAACACTACCCAGCAATATGCCATGGACATGATCCTTTTTTATTGTTGAGTCTGTTGTTGCAAGCACTGTGTTTCTTCTCATTTTGAGTTGTGCCACATCTGCAGATGGAAGTTCCATGGACTTTTCTCAAATGATGACATTTTCTCCATTCTCATCACTAAGGTTGACTCTACTTTGAGGACACAACACTTCTGCAGTCATCTTTTGAATGCTTTTTAACCTGGGTGGTTAATTTTCTGGTACAATATTTGACAGTGCTTTCCTATTATTCATAGGGGTTTCAATGGATAATTATTTCAGGAGAAGGCTGCCAGGTCCTTCTCCCTAGTCTGTCTTAATCTGGAAGTTCAGCTGAAACTTGTCTACCATAGGTGGCCTTTCTGGTATCTGAAAAAATGATAGTACACCTTTCAGCATTATAGCAACACGCAAGCCCCCAGAGTACAAGCTGACAGACACATGGGGGATATATATAAAATATATGTGTGTATGTATGTGTGTGTATATATATATATACACAGATATATACATGTATACACATATGTATATATATATTTGCAAATATATATTACAAATATATATATATATATTTGTACATACATACATATACACACACTATACACACACACACACACATACACACACACACACACACACACACACACACACACACACACACACACATATATCTTCAGTTGTAGCACTGTGGCATCTGATCCCATCAGATCTTGGAAGCTAAGCAGGGTCTGCCCTCATTAGTACTTAGAAGGGAGGCCACCTGGGAACACCAGGTGCTGTAGGCTTGGAGAAGGACCCAGAAGCCCACTCCCCAAAAACAATCAGCTATTGAAAACCCTATGAATAGTAGAGAAGCACTCACAATATCACAATAGTGTTTCACTTGCTGTAGGTAGGGTTGCTATGAGTCGGATACTGACTTGAGGGCACCTAATAACAACAACAACAACTATATATATATATATATATATATATATATATATACATATACAGTTAAGTACATATATAGTTATCTATCTATATATCTATATATATAGATAGATAGATAAGTACAACTATACTTATCTATGGATATCAAATACAAAGGGACCCAATATTAAGGGTTAGGGGACTAGTGGGAGGGAAGGGATGATGGCTATTCGGAAGGGGGAATGAGAACAGTGTAGAGGAGTAAGAGTGGGAAAATACCACAAAATACAGGATTCAATTCTATGAAAATATTAAAAAGAGAAGAAGAAAAAGAAAAGAAGGAAAAAATCAGGATATAACCCATAACTGCATGACTGTCATTAATGCTAATTTATCTAAGTCTCTTATGTAATATGGCATGGTATCTGCATTTAAACTAATTCCATCCTTTTATATATGTTAAATCTCTTCTAGATTAGTATAGTACCTAATGTGCTATAAATGGGTGCTACATTATTTAGGACATATAGCGAAAAAAAAAAAAAAAAAGTCTGTACCTGTTCAGTGCATATGCAATTTTTTTTCAGATATTTTCAATCTACATCTGTTTTAACTGACAGATATGGAAGGTCTGTTGTAAATTTCACAAATCATAACCTTTTATTTCTTAATATTTATATGCTTATTTGTAAAGGAAATGATTCTTAAAATGTAATTATAGTAATATTCTAAAGCCAAAAGTATAATGTAAATCATTAATAAAATCAAATAGGCTGTCAGAATTCAAATTCTCCCAGTTGTTTCTATAATAGGTCCACTCATCAGCATTTGGCTGGTAAGCCTTATAAAGTTCTTTAACATATATGTTTTTCTCTGTGTGTTTTTATTTTCATTTTAATTTATTTGTTAAAATGACTGGATCATGTTTTCTAGTAGTGTTCTTATGTTCTGGATTTTGCTAATGATGTCCCTGTGGGGTAATATATATTTTTCCATGCTTACCTTTTCATTAGTCTGATAGTTGTATAGAAGGTGTGTTCTGCTTCTTTCAAGACTTTTTAAAAAAATTCTATGTCATAATTTGTGTCATATGCACTAATTAGATGGTAAATATGTGGTTGTTTCACTTTTTGTGTGATATCAGTGTGTATTGGTGTTTATTTTCTAGTTTCATTATATGATTCACTTTTTGCAAAAATAGTTTCTATTCTACCTCTTCTTCTGGTAATTTTATTCTAATTGCAAAGCAAAGCAATGACCAATTATACATATGTCTTCTATACAGTACTGCTCAGAGTTTGTCAGTGTGATTCAACAAGAAGGCAAATGTCATCATAATATGTGTTCATCCACTCCTGTTAGTACAAAATTCCTCATAGCTTTGCCAATACCTTACTTACTCCTCCATACATTCTGTCAACCAATACTTAATATATGATAAGTAGTTAATATGAAAACTTTGCTCTAAGGATATTATAAGGATCAAGAGAAACAAGAGTGTTGCATTAACATACCTCATATCCTTTTAGGAATGATTGAAAAACATTTTATTTTATTCTGCCAAAACCTGATAGAAAATTCTGTGTTATTGATCATGAAGAGAGTGTGTTCTTGAACCTTACTCAAATTTCCAAAATTCTATTTAAAGTACCATGGATTAAAAATGGAAAATACAATCTTGAGATAGAATGTAAATAAATTAAAAGAAAGTAGTTAGTTTGGGGATGAAATGAAAAGAAGAAAGTTAGGTGCATGTGTTTTTTTATCCCCAACTCTATAATCTCTGACATTCATCAATCATGCTTATGATTTTACAAGGAACAACACTCTCCTATGCCATTTAAAAACTGCAATTCCAACAAATATTACTGGATGAAAGGTTAATAATGATTTAATCAATTCAACTCTATTAAGATTCTACTAGAACTCTATTAGAACTCAAAATGAGAAGAAGCATAGTGGCTACAACAATGGGCTAAAATATGAAAAAGATTATGTGGATGGCACAGTATTGGGTAATGTTTTATTTTGCTGCACATAGGGTCACTATGAGTTGGACCTTAGGTGATGGTACCTAATAATGGGAGACTGCCTGGGAACACCAGGTGCTGTAGGCTTGGGAGACCGGACTAAAAACCCACTCCCAAAAATCAACCCTGCATGAAAACCCTATGAACAGCAGAGAAGTACTGACAATCGTGTTTTGCCTGTTGCATGCAGGGTCGCTATGAGTCAGATACCAACTCAATGACACCTAACAACAACAATAACCACAGAACTAATTTTCACAGAAAATCCTGCAAAATAATTAAGTACACTCCTAAAAATATACAAGTACCATTCATCTGTCCCTGATTGTCAGAACTACCCAATACTCCAAAGATATCCATACCCTAAAGAACAGAAAAAAGTCAAAAATGGGAAGATCTGCAGGAGTCATAAAAAAGATTTTGGAGTTTACTTTTTCAGAGACAAAATGTAGTGAAAGTTCTTTCAAAAATAATTGAACAACCTTATTCTGTAACTCAATTACTTGAAGCTCTATAAATACTTAATCGGAAGGTATTGGATACTTTTTTATACTTTGAATATAAAATCCTGCAATTAAATATGTTTATAACCTACTAAGTCAAATAATAAATATCTTTTTCTTAATAATTAATCCATACAGAGTCAAGGCCTGTAGTTGTACCATTGTGGCATCTGATCCTGTCAGATCTTTGAAGCTAAGCAGGGTTGGGCTGGGTTAGTATTTCGATGGGAGACCACCTGGGAACACCAGAGACTGTAGGCTTGGGAAGAGGACTCTGCAATGGCAACCCAATCCCCAAAACAGTCAGCCACTGAAAACCCTATGACTAACAATACTGTTTCACCTTTTGTATGGAGGGTCACTATGAGTTGGATACCGACTCGACAGCACCTAACAACAATAAAAACAGAGTTGAGAGTAAGAGCATAGATTTGGTGTCACCAAAACTATAAGTTCAAATTCTTTAGGAACCATTTAAATGCTTTGTAACTCTAGGCCAGTTACTTTGTTTTTGTAAGCATTAGTTTTATCATATATGAAATAGGCATGATACCTAACCTAACTGTCTAGTTGTTCTGATCATTAATGTAAAGCAGCCACTGCAATAGCTGATGTTAAACATGACAAATGATAGTTATTGATTTATTAGGACAAGAATATATTTTCTGCCAATATTTAAAAGACCAGACCAGCCTTCAAAAATATGTTGTTGTTGTTGTTAGGTGCCGTCGAGTCGGTATCCAACTCATAGCGACCCTCTGTACAACAGGGGAAACACTATTGTCAGTGCTTCTCTGCTGTGCATAGGGTTTTCAATGGCAGATTGATTTTTGGGAGGGCGTTGCCAGGTCCTTCTCCCAAGCCTACAGCTTCTGGTGTTCCCAGGCGGTCTCCCATCCAGGTACTAACCAGGCCCGACCCTGCTTAGCTTCCAAGATCTGACGGAATCGGATGCCACAGGGCTACAGCTGCAGGCTTCAAAAATATAACTAGGGATATTTAATCCACTTATATTTATCTAAATGAAAAGTTACATAAAGTCACATATCCATTTTTTAAACAAAGATATCTTTTTGTAATCATTTCATGGGCTGAAATCATTTCAAGGGAAGTTTCTAAGGTTTACACACAAATAAGAATTGGTAGTGGGGATAAATTGAGGAGGAGAGAGGACTTTATATTTTCTATTTTTCAGTTAGATAAGTTATGCTGATTAGTTCCCACTTTATTCACAATAAATGTTTTCCTGAAATAGCATGAATTGACAAAGTACTTATGCTTGCTTTCTTTGTACTTCTGCCTTGACTCCTTATGATAGAATCTGCTCAAGTCATATGCAAAATTCTAGCATCCAAATAAACGCCTCCCTTTCACCTTATCAGAAGTATCCTCAAGTGCTTTAAGTTTAGAATGCTCAAGAATTCATTGAACAAGAAACAGCTCAGAGATGGAGAGAGAACAATTCATGTGTTTCAGCAAAGGTGCTGCCTGCTAAACAGGTGTGAAGTATTTGCTGCTTCAATGAGTCAGATTAAATTCACAAGACTGAAAGAAGAAAGTGAGCTCTGAAAAATGCTCCATGCTTCTTTGCTGCTTTAATTTTTGGCCATATAGGTCCAGGTGTGAAGTTTAACTGGAGCTCCCAGCACATCATAAGCATTCAGTGCAATTGCCAGAACTTGGAAAGATGTTAAAGACTGCCTTGGGTGAGTGAGAAATTCTTGTATGCACCACATCAACAAACCAATGCTACAATGAATAAAGTAATCCAGAAAACAGAGGCTGCAACCCTGGGAAAAGTGGCATATTTGGAAAAATTAACTTGGTTGTTTGGAAGTATGCAGATATGTTGTGTACCTTTGGTTAATCTTCCTAAGACATATGAGGAGAGAGGGCTAATTGCATATGATAATTTTGAGATGCAGAGTTATAATGTGCCTTATTAAAATTTATATAAGTAATTGCCTTGTATATAATTCATTTTTCTTAATCTTTGTTCCTCTGATATTTATTACTTTAATACCTGTTATTCAAGGTATAAAACTCTCATTTTTAGGGACTTCTAGTTTTCTTACAGAGTAAAATGTTATTGTTATTTTTGTTACATGCCATCAAGTCCAGTTCAACTCATAGCAACCCTATGTACAGTGGAACGAAACATTCCATAATTTTGTGCCAGGCATATGATCTTATTTGCATTTAAGCACATTGTTGCAGACACTGTACCGATCCATCTAGTTCAGGGTTTTCCTTTTTTTCATTGACCTGCCACTCTCCCAAACCTGATGTCTTTCTCCGGGGATTCATCACTCCTGCCTACATGTCCAAAATATGTAAGATGCAGTCTAGCCAGCCTTGCTTCCAAGGAGTACTTTGCTTGTAATTCTTCTAGGAAGGATTTGGTGGTTCTTTTGGCAGTCCATAGTATATTCAATATTTGTCACCAGCACCATAATTAAAAAGAATAAATTCTTTTCCTGCTTCCCTTATTCAATGTACAGCTTTCACAAGCATATTATGCTACTGAAAATACCATGGCATGAATCAGACATACCTTCATCTTCAATGTGACACCTTTACTTTTCAAAACTTTAAAGAGGTCTTTTGCAACCACTTTTCCTAATGCAATGAGTCTTGATTTTTTGACTGATGCTTTCATGTAGAACCAAATAAGGTAATATCCTGGACAATTCTTTTCTCCAATTCTCATGAGGTTGTTTACTGACTCAGTTGAAAGGACATATTTTTTGTTGATGTTGAGTCACAATCCATACTAAAGGCTATGTTCTTTGATCTTCATCAGTAAGTTTTTCAAATCCTTTTCACTTTCATCAAGCAGAGTTATGTCATCTGTATATACTGCAGGTTGTTAATGAGCCTTCTTCCAATCATGATGCTGTGTTCTTCTTCATAAAGTCCAGCTTCTCACATTATTTGCTCATCATAGGGAAGTACAGTGAAAGGATATAGCGCTGACACACACTTTTCTTGACTTTAAAACAGGTAGTGTTTCCTTGTTCTGTTTGAACAACTGCCTCCTGGTCCATGTAACTAACCATTAATCAGTAGTTTTTTTCTCCTTTTGTTTCTATTAATTTTTTCCCTAAGATTTAAGGATATGACTTATTCTTGCTATAGTCCTTAGGCTGTAATTAGGAATGTTTTCTAAAATAAACAATTTGGGTGACTGTACTTGGACTTTTGTTTTTCCTTTTTGGCTTCCACCATCCCAGAGTCAGTCTGTCTGTCTGTCTCTTTCTTTCTTTTTTCTCTCTTTCTTTCCTTCCTTCTTTCTTTCTTTCTTTCTTTCTTTTTTCTTTTTTTCCAGCACTAGGGGTTGAAACCAGAGCCTCATGAATACTATGCAAACACTGTCCCACTGAGCTACATACTCCCACTTCTTTTTTATTTTTTATCTTCAATACAGAGTTTTGCTAAATTGCACAGGTTGGTGTCAAACTCTCCATCTTCCTGCCTCAGTCTTCCTGCTAGGATTACAGGTCTGCACTATAACACCCAGGCCTGAATCTTTCTTAACGAGAAAGATAAAGAATAAATCTCTTTTCTGTCTACAACATCAATAAGATAAATACAATACTATCATCTATATGTATTTCATATAGTAAGCACTCAAATAGTTGATCAGCTGACATTAATTCAGAATCCTGACTATCCTCCTGTTGTGACTGCCCAGAAGCCATGGTATCAGAGAAAGAAGAAAAAGAAAAAAGAAAGATTACTCTGCACACTAAGAGTTAGTATCAGAGGGGCTGAGGTGGCTCAGTGTCTCCAGGAAACACTGTCAC
This sequence comes from Pedetes capensis, assembly GCA_007922755.1. NCBI lineage: Eukaryota > Metazoa > Chordata > Mammalia > Rodentia > Pedetidae > Pedetes > Pedetes capensis. Next base: position 48,043 of record VMDO01009610.1, on the reverse strand, counting down.
CCTGAGTGACCCTCTCAAGCTGTTTTTATTAGGTTCTTATCATAACATTAAGAATTGTTATGAGTCAAGGGAAGTGTAGGGTCAAAGTAACTTTCAAAATCAACCACAGTCTTGTGGGCAGGGAAGGACCTCAGCATGTTCTGTCAGTTGCCCATAATCAAAATGTAGACAGAAACTATAGGTAGGCAGAGAGGTAACAGAAGGAGGCTTTTAGGCTTGGAGAGCTTCCAAGGGCCAAAGCCTTCTCTGGAAAGCAGGTAAAGCCTTCTTTGGCTGATTTTCCTTATATTTTCTCCAGCCATCCAGGCATACCTTCATACATCATCCCCTTGAAGTAGCATATAAGTACAGTCATGTATTCTATGTGTTAGGTGTCATGGAGTCAGATCTGATTCATAGTGACCCTATATACAACTATGTCAGTGCTTCTCATAGAGTTCTATTCATAGAGTTTTCGATGGATGATTGTTTTGGGAGTGGGCTACCAGGTGCGTCTCCTATTTTTGTGGTGCTAAGGATCAAACTCAGGGCCTCAGAGCACACAGAACAAGCACTCAACTAACTGAACTAAACCTCAAACCATAGGCATTTCTTTGGATGTTCTACTCCTCATTCTTCCCTTAGGTTCAAATTAAATTGCTAGGAAAGCAAAGAATTTATGATGTGACATTTTCTCTTTTGCCCAATCCATGTAACCTTCCCAAGCACATTTTATTCCTGATTATAAAATATATAATTAAATTATAAAACAAACTGGTTAAAAATAATGGTTGTCAAAATAATCTTTTTTCTCAGCAATTTTTATTAGAAATTCTTACACAGAAATCCTACATAATAAATAGATAAAAGTAGAATTAATTGCTTCAGGGAAAGTGGAGACATTTGAAAAGACTGAAGCCTTATGTATTTATTTATTTATTTATTTATTTATTTATTTATTATTTTTTGAGGTATTGGGGGTTGAACCCAGGGCCTGGCACTTGCATGCTCTGCAAGTGCTGGACCACTGAGCTGCACCTGCTGGCCCATTTTTTTTACTTTTTGAGACAGGGCCTCACTAAGTTGCACAGACTGCCTCTGTTCTCGAACTTGTGATCTTTCTACCTCTGCCTCCTGAGCCACTGGGATTACAGGTGTGTGCCACTACTCTCGGCTCTCCTGAGGCCTTTTTTTTTTTTTCCAGAACACAACCTCTATGAAGTCAACAACTAAAATCATCCTTATCATAGGGAAAAGAGAATAGTACACAGGGCTTTAAGTTACTTCTTTCCCTCCTGGAAAATGAGCTGATACCTACATAGTTGCCTATTTTCACCCACTACAAATGTCCTCAATGTACACACATATTCTCTCAGAGGCAGAAATCAAGAAGAAACAACTACTAATGCCTTTTCTGTTTACTATCAAGTTTTCTGAACTTTGATTCCCAGAGGATTCCTGTTTAATTTTTGACATACCAGGTAATATACCAAGTGCACACATGTACAACAGCACTCTCTTCTATATGAAATCTATTCAGAATTCAGCTATAAAAGGAATTATCAAAAAGTTGGTTGAATGGTGGAATAAATCACTTAAATTAAAAATAGGTAGAAACAATGTATCTGACTGTTGCCCTTCAAAATCTTCTTCAAAGAATCTTTTTTTTTTAAATATGATAGGTTTAGTCATGTCAAATAGTTTTACTTACATAAGTTTTAAGTTGGGAATAGAAAGAAGTCACACATAAACAAACATAATGAATAATGGAGATATTGTAATATTGGTATATTTTTAGCCACATATACAAAAAGTTGACAGATGGCAAATGACATACTATAATTCCAAGTTATGCAAAATATGTTTTAAATTAATTACAGTAAAAATGAGAACACATATTAGATGTGTCACACCTTAATCTATGTACTTTCTATAATTAATTTTTGTGATTTTCACTATAACCTTATGCAATAGTAACCTTAATATTCCCAACAAAATGTGCAAATTGAGAAACAAAGATTTATTAACTTGCTGTGGTAGCTAACCTCCTCTGAAAGCCCCAATACACCACCATTTCTTTAAATCCTTGTGTATTTTCCATATTATTTCTGAACTCATGTTGTGATTTACTTTAACCATCATAGAACAAAACACACTGAGATTGTCTAGCTATAGGTCCCAAAGAAGGCAAGTGACTTCTGCTGTTGCATTTGCTGAGCTCTGGACCTTCATGTAAGTAGATCAGATACATTAGTGGTGATGCTTCATGGAAACATCATGTGAAAGGCCATCCCAAGAGAGAGGCTCAGTTGGAACTATCAGAAAGATGTCCTAAATTTTAAGCCATCACACCAAGGTACCTGATGAAAGTGAAGCCATATTTAATATTTCTGTCCCAGCTGCTACCTTACTGCTGTTACCTGAAATATCCAAAACACTCTCAGGAAAAGAGCCATCTATCTGAGTTGTAACTAATACACTGTTGTTGTTAGGTGCCAGTGAGTCATGTCTGCCTCATAGTGACCATCATAGGGTTTTCAATGGCTGATTGCTTCAGGATTGTCTGGGTAGTGGATTACCATGTCCTGCTCCCAATTTTGGAACCTCAGAGATGGGAGAACAGAACTCTACCAACTGAGCTAAATCCCAGCCCTAGTTGGGCGCAGTGGCACATGCCTGTAGTCCAAGCAACTTGGAAGGCAGAGGCAGGAGGATTGCAGGTTCAAGACCAGAGACAGTCTGTGTAATTTAGTGATACCCTGTCTCAAAAATTAAGAAAAAATGTGCTGGGGTTGCAGCGCAGTGGTACAGCACTGGAAAAGCGTGCAAGAGCGAAGCCCTGGGTTCAAATCCCAGTGCTGAAAAAAAAATAAATCTCAGCCCCAATTAATACACTAGATTATGAAAACTAATAAAATGCTTGTTTTAAATCAGTAAGATCTGGGGCAGTTTATTAAACAAAAGTAGACAATTAGATTATGTATTTACAGTCACATAGCTAGTGAACAGGTATTTGAACCTAGCAATGTGATTCAAAGTCCTATGTTTAAATCAGTAAGACACACTGTCTCATGATTTAAAAAAATGTTGGTGCTGAAACTCATACACCACTGGAGTGCTGAGTTATGATGCAAGATGCTTATAACACAGGGTGGCAAGATTATTCCCATCATCTGAATTTTCTTCAGCATGAGATTTGTTTTAAATTATGATTAATAAATTCTGAATATTTTCAATTTTATATATTGGACTTTTGCTTGAAATCCTGACATAGTTTATAGTATTTCTAGTCTCCTTCTGAGGGGTCTAATAGTACAGTCCTCATTCAAAAATCCTACTTCATTGTATACCCAGCACAAAAATCTGGGGCTTTTTGGTTGTATATTTGTTTATTTTGAATACTCTATCTCAGTAATAATGCCTCCTTCTTAGGAAAAAATAGTAATTGTTCTTGAAAATTATCTTTTTCTTACTCAAGGAATTCCTTTCTATTTACAAACACTATTGGTTTATCCTTTCAAATGTTCTCTAAAACTATCTGCACTTCTACATCACTGACCTAAACTTCAAATTCTCTTGCTGAGATTAGTCCAATGCCATTATAACTGGCTTCTAATCTGTTCTGCCAAACTAGACTTAATAAAACAGCTAGAGTGCTGCTTATAAAAATATATGTAAGATAATTTGAATGATAGTATGGTAGTATAAGCTCTTAACAAAGCAATATTTCCTCAGATAACAAGTATAAATTAGGGTGGCTCCTCAGGATTCTGGAGAGCTAACAAAAGTAGGCATACTAGGAAGGGATTCAAAATATGGAAGAGCAATTAGCCTGGGAATGTTTCCTTGCCTTTATTTATTTATTTATTTATTTATTTCTGTTGTTGTTGTTGTTATTGTTGTTGTTGTTGTTAATTGCCCAAGAGGTAGGTTGAAGCCATCCAGGGTATGATACAGTGATATAGATAGTGAAATTATGATAGAAAGTCTTGTTTCTGGCTAAATAACCCAAGGAAAGGAATTCAATAATTATGGCCAACTGATAGAGAAAACTAGGGAAATCCTATTGGTGATAATACTAGAGAAACAAATTCCCTATTTCTGTATATGAATACTCCTCAAGTTTCCAATATACTCCTAGCCCACATATGTTTGAGAAAGTTTTAAGAGTATACAGCAATGATTTGAAAGATTAAATGGAGGTTTGAACTTAAGTTCATAGCAATAGGAAACAATAGCACTCCCTACAGAATATAGTAAATTACCTGAAAAAACAAAGCATCAGCATTCTTCAGAGGAATAGAACAAAATGCAGAACCTTCAGAACATAATATCTATGATACTCAGATTATGATTCAAAATAATGGGACATACTGTAGGGGAAAATTGGGAGGAAATAGACAAAAACCCCAAACTGGGAAAATGGCTTTTGAATATCTGGTTTGTAAATTAGAAATTTAGGGAAAATGAAAGTAACTTGGCTGCACATTTGTACAAAACCTTTCCTGATTGGACAATTGGACTTAAAGCTGATTGGCTCAGGCCATTCCGTGGGTGAGCTATATAAGGAGCTGAGCTGCAGCAGCTTGACCCTTTTTTGCCCAGACCATCAGCTAAGCAAGATATTTTTTGCCCATTCTTGCCTAGACCACCAATGAGGAAACAGCTTTCTCACCCCAACCTTCAGTGAGGGAAGAATACTCTCCTGCCACGACCATCAACAAGGAAAGAACCCACTCTCCCATCTGATCACCAATATAGCAAGAACTGTTTCCTTGTGACCACTGAAACCACCAACACAGGTGTTTGACCCTGGAAGGCAAAAGCACCTGAGGCTTTTCCTTTCTCCCATCTCTGCCAGCCTCCCAAGGGCCGCAGGAGTCCATGCCCCACACCCGAGAGTCCTGAGTGAATTGTGTTCAGTATCTGTGTGCACGGTGGCGCCACCCTTCTGAACCTCCAGGCTGGACTGGGAGGTGCATGCCCCACAACATATAGAAAAAAATATAAATTCTTTTCAAAAGAAAAGGCAATCAATAAATGCCAATAATATGACTCAGATCTTGGAAATATGAGACAAGGCCTTAAAAACAGCTATGATAATGACTGTATTTCATAAGATAAAGAAAAATGTATTATAAATAAATAAGACACAAAACATCTTCAGAGAAATAAAAATACTAAAAAGAAAATTTTAGAATTCATAAACAAAACATTATAATAAAAATTTACAAAAAAGTCAAATAACCAATGGAAATAACAGATGAAGGTCATTGAAATTGAAGATAGGATAATATAACTTACTAGAAGAAAGATCATAAAAAATTTAAAATTAGCAAACAGAGCCATAGAAACCTGCACAATAATATTAAAATATTTCATGCATGAGCAATTAACTAGAGTCCAAGAAGATAGCACTCTTCTTACTCATCTCCAGTTACATCATCACATTATTATTGACTGAAAAGTCCAGGCTTGCTTCATGCTTGTTTTGGTCCTGCTACTTTTTCTGCTTGAAACTTGTTTATCTTTGATAACAATCTTTCTTTTTCCTTCATTTTCTTTGTATCACTTTTCAAATACTATACTACTTAAAATTATGACCAGATGCTGTAGCACATGCTTATAAGTCACACTACCAGGGAGGGTGAGCAGGAGGATGGCAAGTATGAGGTCAAAGGCTGCCTGAGCTACTTAATAAGATTCTGCCTCAAAATTAAAAAAAAAAAAAAAAAAAAAAAAAACTTAAAAAGGGGTTGAGAATGAAGCTCAGTTGTAGAGCACTTGCCTAGCATGTGTGAGATTCTGGGCTCAAACTCCAGTATTGCATGGATCTATAAATAAATAAATAAATAACAATGAATGAATGTGTTTCACTTGTTTTATCTTCTCCCTAGTCTGCTTTAATTTTCCCCGCAGCACTTATGAATTGTCATAGATTTTCTTTATTTTCAAAAGTAGAATATAATGTGATGATACCTAAAATTTCCGTCTGTTTTGTTATCTACAATAGTTTCAGGGAATAAATTAATAATTATTTGTTGAATGAATGAGAGAATACAACATGTGCAGACAATTAGGTCTACCACCAGATACCTTAATCTTCCTGGAACACAGTATTGTTGTAGCCTGGGCTAGAGAACTAAAAAATTTACTGTCTATCCCAAGTTCCACCAAACAACTTTCTGCTCTGCCTAGTTGCCTGTTCCTTGTCCCTGACCAAGAAATACAGGTACAATCTTTTTTTCTGCTGTCCTTTTTCTTCTGCATTAAATATTTTTGCTATTGATTTGATTATATTGGGATTCAATAGGTATGGAGAGTGTGAAGAATTCTTTCTTGCTAGACTATGCACAGATTGATATGCAATCTCAGTTCTGAAAGACAATTATCTAATTTTAGCTTTCCCTGAAGAAACCTACAAACCAGAAATTTAAGCAATGGGAACCATAATATGACAAAATTAGCTGAAATACCAAGAAATGTATGATTTTTTTGTTCTCTCCCATGTTTTATCCTTTTGTTTGCCTATATATGATGAAATACAATAATTACTCTGCTAGTATATAATTGTGTGTCTATAGGTCAATTGTTAAGCATGTTGATCCTCATCACTTTACCATTCTTTTCTGATAAATAAAGGATACGATGGAATGGAGAGTGTGTCCAATAAGAATGCCATTAAAGTCTAACTATCTCTTCTATAATTCTTATGAGCCAAGGATAATAGAAAATAACCTTTTCAGACATAATGGTATCAAAGACAGGAACTATATGAAGGGAGAAAATCTTATCACTCTAAGCTAACTTTGCCCTGTTTCTTAAAAAATGATGATTCTCCTTGTAAGAAAAGTTATTATTTACATAGGTTATTATTCTGATACACTAATAGTAAAGAATCAACAGGCTTGTTCTTCTCACTGGTGGGAGTATTGAAAGAGATACTTGAAGCGATAGAGATATATTTGACTCATACTTGGACATTGTTGCTATTGTATTCTGATTACTTTTCACTCTCTCTCGCCAGAATAATTGAAACTCAGAGCAGGCATCATAATATTGGGCATTTCCTGAGTCACTGTACAGGTCATGGAAAAATTTTCTAGGAAGCATTATACTCATTGTGAGAAAGAATTGAAGTTTCAGATCAAGGAGTTTGAAGAAACGGCTGATTAAAAAATACATTGCAAACTGAAAACATGAGTGAGGTTGGGAATGAGAGAAAATTCCATTGAACACTAGGTGTTGAGATCAAAGACAAAAACCACACTAACCAAAACCTCAACCTCTAACTTCCTACATTATAATTTCCTTCTAAAATTGCTCTATACTTCAGCAGAAAAAATGCATAGACTATAAGGGAAATGAAACCATATTTTGGCCAAATGCTGGGTAGACAAGAGTTAAAAATCTATATTCAGCCAAAGCCAAAATTGAAGTAGAATATCATCATCATAGAATGAACATTTGAGATACATGAATGGATCTAAAATATATTCAAGCACTGTGGAGCAGTATTACAATTGTATTCTTCATTAGTGCTGAGCAGACATTTTCAAAATTTGATATTAAAGACAAAATAAAAACAATTCAACACTATCACTTGGTGATTCTTCCTGCAGATGTTATACTGAATAGTCATACTATTAAATAGATGTGAACTTTGCACTGAGGTCTATGAAATTATAAGCCAACTTTCTTCTAACACAACCTCTATAAATTCCTTGATTATGACAATGTTGCCATTAAGTTCTTATGCTTTCTTTCCACTCCAATACAGCTGACCAAGGTACAGTCAAAATACAGTTATCTCTTCCTTAATACTATTCATTTGATTAACAGTGATGTTGCAATTTCATGTAGGCAATCTCATGCACTGGAGCTTTGTGCTCTTTAAGAAGATATTTTCTGAGAACTCTATTTTCAGAAATGGAATTACTGTTCTCATTATTTTATACTTTTTTCCATTTTGCATGTACTTGCTGTTTCACATGGTCACTTGAGGAAATTTTATTCTTAAACTTCAGATCAAAAAATGTGGCTATAGAGGTATTTGAATTTTCAACTGCATATGAGGTTTCTTGCATGAATACTGATTTTAACATTTTTTGAAACAGAATTAAGGTATGTTGAGAAAAATAACTGCAGTTGAAAAACTGCCAGCTTGGTTACACTTCAGCAGGTTTCAGTGAATGAACTATGTTCTCTAAAGTAATCAGTGTTGATTCTTGTCTATATTGGCATTGTTATATCTTTTGGAATATCTATATTGCTATTTCTATCTACAAAATATGGAAATAAAGTTTCCTTGAATTTTTGATATCTTGTATACAATGAAGAGGTCCCAAAATTTCTATTATGTTATGCTGTTTCCCTGTCACTGAAAATGATGAAAGAGGCCGCACTATCTCTCTGCTGCAGCAAGTAATCATATAACATGTGATTCTACCATTGTTTTCTGAGCACACAACTGAAAATACATGAATAAAATACAGCAGAACTCCTGTACTTTTCATACCTCCACCATGTCACTTGTATTATTTGTACAATGTTCAAATAAGAATATAGTTATTCAGTTTTTCCAAACACCAAAATATAAGGTGATGCCAAACATCAGGTCAGGTATTTCACTTGTCATACTATACTTTCTATCTATATACATGGGATTTTAATCTGCTGAGAATAAATGAGATTGAAATGCAAAGGGAAGAACTGGCCCATCCTATTTTCTAAGTTAGAGTGATCATTTATCAATGAAGGGAAAGTAGCTCAGATCACCAAAAGTGGTTAATCCTACTTACAGACAATCAAAGACTGTACCCACAGCAGCATGCACAATGTCAGTAGATAATTATAACTTTTCTGTCCTCCTGATGCAATCTTTTTGAAGATGTATTTGCAGTAAACAATCTTACAAGACCACAGTCGGGTTTCATTTGGGTCCGATGAATTTCCTGACCATAATAATAATGACTTCATCAAGGACATAAATTAAGAAGGTTTTCAGCATCTCATTGTAATACTTACGTTCCATAAGTTCCATTAGTGCTAATCAGCTGCAAAACAGATCCATTGTGTCTGGACATTCACCTGGGCATGCTTCTGTATCACCTCCTTAGGGGGCGAGTAGAGCTGGTACAAAGTTAGCAATGTCTACTGAGCTGGTTAGTAATAAGTTCCTCTAAATCCACCTGGGTGCATTGTTTCTTTCTCAATTGAATATATGAAAGTATGATGAGTAAACCTGCCAATCATGCCATCACTTAGGAAAGGCTTGAGCACTTGAAACATGGTTGGACATTCCAGGGATTACACAAGCCATAAAGAATGCAAGAATAAATTTTCTGGTTCTGCTCACAGGCTACAGAAACCTCCATTCTTAGGAAGAGAAAAGAAAACACAGCAAACTGGGTTGACTTTAACTACAAATTATCTGAAACTAATTGTTCCACCTATTGGTTATGGATATAGGATCACAAATTGGCAATTTTTTTAAAACAGGACATCAATATAAATGCCAAAGAATTTTTGTTAAACTCATTTTAAATTTGACATAGAGAATAAAAATAATTACTCCAGATTAATATAAAAATAACTACACCCAATTAATATAAAAGTAAGATTTAAAAAGCTACTTATAACAATAATACAGTATTAAAAATGTCAACAATGACCTGGCATGGTGGTGCATACCTATAATATCAGAGATTTAGGAGGCAGAGGCAGAAGGATCCCATGTTCCAGGCCAAAAAACAGCCTGTGTAACTTAGTGAGACTCTTTCTCAAAATAAAAAGTAAAAAATGGGCTGGGGTTTGCAGCTCAGTGGTAGAGCACTTGCAAACTATGCACAAACTAAGTTGCTGAATTCAGCAACCTCCCCCTAAAAAACAAACAAACAAACAAAAACAAAACAAAACAAAACAAAAAAAAAAACCTAACAGTAAAATATTGACTTCTTTGTTAAACTTGGTGGAGATCACATATAAGCCAGAATTTAAGCTCAATCAGATAAATGATGGATGACTTAAATATTTACCCAACCAAGCTATTTGGACACACACTTGTCTTTCAGCTTGTGTTGTTTCTGTTGCTATGATGCTGAAAGCTATACGACTGGTATTTCAGATACCAGGAGGCTACCCATGGTGGACAGGGTTCAGCTGATCTTCCAAACTAAGACAGACTAGGGAGAAGGACCTGGCAGCCCACTTGCAAAACAATCAGCCATTGAAAACCATGTGAATAACAGAGAAACCCTATCAAATATAGTGCTGGAAAATGAGCCCCTCAGGCTAGAAGGCACGCAAAGAGGACTGGGGAGCAGCTGCCTCATTAAAGTAGAGTCAACTTTACAGATGAGAATGGAGTAAAGCTTCTGAGACCTCCTTTTGCTGATATGGCACAATTCAAATGAGAAAAAAATAGTGACAGCAACAGTGGGTTCAAATACAAAAAGATCCTCTACATGGCACAATGTTGGACAGTGTTTCATTCTATTATACATAGGGTTGCTGTGAGTCAGATAGGACTCAATGGCACCCAACAACAACAACAAAGCTATTTGGATAATAAATGAAGGCTTAGATTTTAAATGAAATACTCATTTAGAAAATTTTCTTCTATGTTTTTGGAAAGTGAGATATGTATGTTTTATTTTGTGCTTTGTGATAATGCTCTTTATGTGGCTATGTTTTATAGTATGTTGTTATTGTTAGAGCCTGTTGAGTCAGGTCTGTCTCATAGTGACTCTATGTACAACAGAACAAGACACTCCCTAACACTGTGACAGGCCTAGCACTTTGTCAATGCTTCTTTGTTATCCATAGGGTTTTCAATGGCTGATTGTTTTGGATTTTCTTTGGGAGTGGATTGCTATGTCCTTCTCATATTTTTGTGGTGATAGAGATTGAACCCAGGGCCTCAGAGAGAATAGAGCAGCACTTTACAAAATGAGCTAAATCCCAGCCCCACTTTATAGTACACAACAGCTTTAATAATAGCACAGTTATTAATGAGGTAGACACAGAAGTGCCATCTACTATTTTTATCCCTTAAGTTTTTACAAAATTTTTTAAAGATATCATATATATCTGGATACCTTTGAGCACAGAAATTAGTAATTGTATATAATATAGTTACTGACAGGCCTGCACCATGGCATATGCATATAATTATAGTGACTTGTGAGGTTGAGGCAGAAGGATCATCGGTTTGAGGCCAGAGGTATTCTACATTACTTAGTGAGACTCTGTCTCAAAATAAAAATTTAAAAAAGGTCAGGGAGTGTAGGACAGTGTCAGACCACTTGTCTAGCATGTGTGAGGCCCTGAGTTCAAATCCACAGTAATGTAAAATAAGAAAAAAAAAATAACGAAAGTCAACACATTTAAATTAGTATCTCCTACACTTTTCATACAGTCCCTCTAAAACTTTTCTTTACATGGATATACAATATTGCTTAATTAATACACACAGACCCATATTTGTGACAGACAATTTAGAAAATGTTAATATGTCAAAAGAAAGCTAAATATTACCTTTAATTTCAAGACCAAATTAATCACTGCTAACATTTAGGCATAGCATGTAATATATATGCATTTATATGTATGTGTATGTGGATAATATTGATTACAGTTGCTTTCCTCAATACATCTTATTGTCTTTCTTCTTCACTTGTCATGTTCCTACTTTACTGAATCAATTTGGATGTCTTCAGCCAGTGAAAACCCTATGAATGTCGCTATGAGTCTGACCTGATTTGACAGCACCTAACAACAATAATGTTGTAAAAATCAGAAAGCAAGTCAGACATGGTGGTGCATACCTATAATCCCAGAGACTCAGGAAGGGGGTGCTGAGGCATGAGGATCATGAGTTCCAGGCCAGAAACAGCCTGTACAACTTAGCAAGATGCTGTCTTAACATAAAAAATAAAAAAGAGGTTTACAATGCAACTCAGTGGTGGAGCATTTACCTAGCATGCTGGAGGCCCTGGGTTCAACCCCTGGTACTACAAGAAAGAAATTAATAAATAAAAGAAAGCAATTTCAGACTAACATAATCACTAATAGGAATTTATTGAGTCTTATAGCTGAAATAAAGTAGTTTTCATGGCTGAGTTAATTTGCCAGTTCCATGTTGAATTTGAGAACTAAATGTTGTGTTTCTGTTTTCTTTTTTTTTTTGATCAGGAGATGTAGCTATCTACATTATTCCAAATTCATCTCGAAATCACATCTGCCTCCTAAAAGTTCTCCATTTGTTATCTGTGTCCTCCCTGTCACAACCTTTTTCATTTTCAACATATCACATCTTTCTTGCATTAATAGTTTTAATAATAGATACAACAGCGTTAATACTAACAGTAGTAAAAAGGCCTCATGAAGTACATGGGAGGTCGTATGTGGATATCTCTGAGCACTTTTGAATATTCTTTTGCCCTTTTTTAACCCTCTAAGAATGAATAGCTATGAGTGAATAATTAAATATTTGAATTGTATGTTTTTACTTTTGTTCTTTTTTTGCCCTGACAAATTGATTTAGATCATTCTGATAAAATCTCAGATCTCAGGTAGTCCCAGGGACAATTTTAAGTTACTGTCGTTTACAAAGGAAAATGTTTGGGCGGAAATGTGACACTTTGATGGTGACAGCTCAGGATGAGTCAAGGAATTTAGGATCAGCAACTCCTTCCCCCTACATCATTAGTTATTTGTCCTACCACAGTAATGGAAAAGACTTCAATAAGACTGAGGAAGGGCTGGGATTTAGCACAGTTGGTAGAGTGCTGCGCTAGAGTCTCTGAGGTCCTGAGTTCAATTCCCAGCACCCCAAAAATGTGAGAAGGACCTGGCAATCCACTATCAAGGCAATCCCAAAACAGTCAGCCATTGAGAACCCTATGAGGGTCGCTATGAGTTGGATACTGACTCGACAACACCTAACAACAACAACAGCAATAAGACTGAGGAAAATACTTCAATATTTTACCTTTGTAAATATTTCTCTTTAATCAAATTTGAACTATGATGCTTCCCAAATCCCAAGATATGAGTAACATCATTTTACAATATAATTTCTAAGATTCAAATGGTCAAGTTCCTTTTATGTTTGATGGTGGCTCAGAAAATCCAAATGCCCATACCTACTTAAAAGGAGCTGTCCCAACTTGAATCTACAGCCTTACCACCCTAGTGACTGATCTCCTCAGATTTTGGAAGTTAAGCAGGGTTAGACCTGATTAGTACTTAGATGGGAGACCACCTGGGAATACCGGGTACTGTAGGCTTAGGAGAAGGACATGGCAGCCTAATCTTCAAAAAATAATCAGCAATTAAAACCTCATGAATGGCAGAACCACTGACAATAGTGCCAGACATGGCAGAGTGTTCCTTAGTGCTTTGTCTGTTGTACATAGGGACACTATGAGTCAGGCCCAACTCAATGACACTTCACAACATCAACAACATTCAGACTTGAAAGTATAAGAAGGTCAGTTTGGAGTCAGGGAAGAGAATAACAGGAAGAGGGTGGGAACAATAAATATGGTAAGGAGGGGGAGAATAAGAGAAAAGTACATGATACCATTGTACAAAAATGTCATAATGAAATCCATTATATTGTATGCTAATTTAAACAAAATAAAACCTAAATTTGAAAAAGAAGGTATCCAGATCGTGGTTACTAGTATTCGAATAAGGTTATGATTCATTGAGTTATTTTGTTTTATGGGGTAGTGGGATTAGGAGTTCGTATTTAGTGCATATTTTTCTTATTATTCTCCTGTAAAGCATGGGGAACTTGCTACAGTTTGAACCTTAAATGCCCCTCAAAAGTCTGTGTCTTAAATTCTGAGTCCTGAGGTTAGCATGATTAGGAGGTGGTAGAAAATTAAAAGATGGGGCCTAGTGGGAGGTTGCAAGTCATTGCAGGAGTGCTCTCAAAGGGGATTGTGACTCTCCAGTCTCTCTCTCTCTCTTTTGCAGCCCAGCCATGAAATGAATGGTTTTGCCATGCACTGCTACTGTGATGTACCAGCATAGGGTCAAACCAACAGAACCAATCAGCCATGGAGTGAAGCTTCCAAAACTATGAGCCAAAGTAAACATTTTCTCTTTCTAAAATGATTCTCTCAGGTATTTTGTTAAAGTAATGGAAACCTAGGGAGAAGAACGCAGTAGCCCAACCCTGAAACAATTATCCATTGAAAACCTTATGAATACCAGAGAAGCTCTGTCAAATATAGTGCCAGAGAATGAGCTCCCTAGGCTGGAATTATTCAAGAAATGACTGGGAAGAGTTGGCTCCTCAAACTAGAGTTGACCTTAATGGAAGAAAGCCCCTGGGACCTCCTTTTGTTGATGTGGCATAACTCAAAATGAGAATAAACACAGTGAGTGCAATAATGGGCTCAAACATAAAAAAGATCCTGCACATAGAACAGTGTTGGATAGTGTTTCATTCTATTGTAGTTAGGATCACTTCAGTCAGATTTGACTCCATGGCACCTAATAACAAAAGCAATGGAAAGCTAACTGACACGGAATTATTATTATTATTTAATAATAAATAATGATCACAAAGCTGACGTTCAATGAGACTGAGTAATTAGCCCTGTACCATATGGATAGTAAAATGGAGAGCTGGGGATGTATCTAAATCTCTCCAATGCCAGAGCTGAAATGTAAAGCATTTCCTATGTAGTTGACTTTTTAGAATCTGTATCTGATGTGAGAAGCAAGAGCAACATGTTTTTGATTTCTTTAAAGATATTTATATATATTTAAAGAAATATATATATTTATATATATTATATAAATGTAAAGAAATATATATTTAAAGAAATATATATACACATATATACACATACATATATATTTTTGTACATATGTGTATATATTTTTATACATATGTGTATATATGTGTGTATGTATGTATATGTGTACATATATATATATTCACACACACACACACACACACACACACATAAAATGCCTGCAGCCCTACCACTATGGCATCAGATCTCAGAAGTTTAGCAGGTCTGGGCCTGGTAGTACTTGAATGGGAGACTGCCTGGGAATACCAGGTAGTATAGGCTTGGGAGAAAGACCTAGCAATACACCCCCAAAAAACAATCAGCCATTGAAAACCCTATGAATAGAAGAGAAGCACTGACAAAAGTGTTTCATCTGTTGTACACAGGGCCTCTATGAGTTGGACACTGATTCAACTGCTTCTAACAATGATAACATACATAAAATAAAGAAAACATCATACTCTAATTATTTATGTGCAGAAAATAAAGTAGAATGATATGTAAAGAGAGTAGGGACCACTGCATGCAAGTGAGTCATGGAAATTCCTTCTGTGGAATGGCTATTTTAAGTAGATTTGGGAATGATAAGATGTGAACAATCTGATACCAGGAGAAAATAATTCCACCATTAAGTGTGAGCTTAATCTAAACAAGACATTGAAAGTCAAGTATGGTTTCAGCATATTGGAGTAAAGAGAGGTAAGAGGGTAAGAGCCTGCTTTCATTTTTCTGCAGGTGGAAATCCAAGATTCCCCAGACCGTTTGTTGAAGAGGCTATCCTCTCTCCAATTTGTCTGCTTTGCTCCTTTGTCAAAGATCAGGTGACTGTAGATGTGTTGGTGTATCTATGGAACCTCAATTCTGTTCTACTGGTCTTCAGGCCTATTTTTGTGCCAGTACCAAGCTGTTTTTGCTGCTACAGCCCTGTAGTTTGGTTGAAAGTCAGGGACTGTGATCCCACCTGCACTAGTTTTGCAGCTTAAGAGTGTTTTGGCAGAGCCAGGTACAGTGGCACATACCCATAATCCCAGCAACTCAAGAGGCAGAGGCAGGAGGATGGCAAATTTGAGACCAAAGGCAGCCTGAATAATTTAGTGAGACCCTGTATCAAAATGTAAAAAAATAGGCTGGGAGTGCAGCTCTGTGTTACAGGACTTGCAAAGCATGTAAGTGTGAGGCCTTGGGTTCAATACCCATGCTGAAAAAAAAATAGTGTTTTAGCTATGTGTGGTCTTTTATGTTTCCATATGAATTTTTGGATTTTCTTCAATTTCAGCAATGTCTGCCATCTGAATTTTAGTGGGGATAGCATTAAATCTATAGATTGCCTTTGGTAGAATAGTTTCTTTTTTTAATATTGATTCTCCCAATCCATGAGGAGAGAAGGTCCTTCCATCTTTTAGTATACTCTGTGAGATTTCTTTCTGTAATGTTTTGAAGTTTTCTTTGTAGAGATCTGCAGGATCTTTGGTTAGATTAATTCCTAAGTATTTAAGTTTTGGGTGGGCTATCCTGAAAGGGATTGTAGCCTTAATTTCCTTCTCTTCCTATTCACAGTTGATATAATGAAAGGCTACTGCTTATTGAGTGTTAATTTTGTTTGCTGCCACTTTGTCAAAGGAGTTAATTAGGTTTAAAAGTTTTTGAGGGAGTTTTTGGGGTGCTTTAGGTAAAGTATCATGGCATCTGTGAATAAGGATAATTTGCCTTCTTCTTTGCCTATCTGTATAACTTTGATTTCTATCTCTAGTCTGATTGATCTGGTTAGGACTTCAATCACAATGTTAAATAAGATAGGAGACAGTGGGCATCCTTGTCTTGTTCCTGATCTTAGGGGAAATGGTTTCAAGTTTTCTCCATTTAATATGATATTGGCTGTAGGTCTGTCATAAATGGCCTTTGTGATGTTAAGATATTCCCCTGTTTTGCCTATCTTCTCCAGGATTTTTATCATCTCAATATGCTTGAGAATTAACTTAAAATGGATTAAAAAATCTCAACATAAAGCCAGAAACCTTAAAATTACTAGAAGGAAAGATAGGGAACACACTCCAACATATAGACATAGGAAAGCATTTCCATAATAAGACTCTAATTGCTCAGCAAATTGCAAAAAGAATAGATAAATGGGATTACATGAAATTAAAAAGCTTCTATACACCAAAAGAAACAATCAACAGAGTTCAGGAAAACCCCACTGAATGTGAGAAAATCTTCACATCCTACACATATGACAAAGGACCAATTTCTAGAATTTAAAAACAACTCAAGAAAGCAATTCCCAAGACAACAAATAATCCAATACTCAAGTGAGCAAAGGAACTGAATAGACAGTTTTCAAATGAAGTTCATAAGTCCATGAAACACCAGAAAAAATGCTCCGTATCCTTAGCCATTAGGGAAATGCAAATCAGAACAACTCTGAGATTCCACCTTACTCCAGTGAGAATAGCCAAGAATAACACAACAAATAATAACAAAAGTTGGCAAGGTTGTGGAAAAAAGGGTACCCTCTTACACTGTTGATGGGACTGTAAATTGGTTCAACCCTTTTGGAAATCAATATGGAGATACCTCAGAAAACTAAAAGTAGAACTGCTATACAATCCACTTATAACACTACTGGAAAGATACCCAAAGGGAGACCAGTCATCATACTACAGAGACACCTGCATCATCATATTCAATGCAGCAGTTTTGACAGTAGCAAGGATATGGAACTAAGCTAGGTGCCCATCAACAGAAGAGTGGATAAACAATTATGGTACATATACACAATGGAATATTTCTCAGCAGTTAAAAAAAGAAATAATGTCATTTGCAGCAAAACGGATAGAATTGGAGAACATCATCTTAAGCAAACAAACACAAGCTCAAAAAGAGAAATTTCATATGTTCTCACTGATATGTGGGTTTTGAATCATACTTAATGGAAGAAAATGTACTATACACAAGTTGAAAAATTTAAAAATGCACATTTAAATATAGCACAGAAGGGACAATTTAAGAAGTGTAAAGAAGGAGGGAGGGATCTAGCAGAAGGAAGCAAAGATTGGAGAAAATGAGACAGAGAGGTGGGTCAAAGAGGAGGGATGAAGGGGGAGAGGTCAATCTCAATGGAAACAGAAAAACTTCATTGGTATGTTGGAAAAATAGGGGAAGATAAACCAAGTAAGTATAAGATTTTCACTACATACTAGGCATAAGGCTCCACTAACTTTGTGAGTCTTTGAATGTGTTGCGAGAAGTGATGTAAAGAATGCATAAAGGAAACAGCCAATGCGGTATTACTCTGTACTCCATCCTTATTTACTAACAAAGGTAAAAAAAGGCACAAGCCAAAGTAGAAAGTTAGGATATAATTCTAAATATGATAGGCTAGCCTTGGCACTTCTAAGCAGAAAAGTGAAGTTCTGATTACCACTTAGAAAATAATGTGCAGGGAGAAGTGGATAGAAGTAAAGCACAGAGGAACCAATTATAATTCTCTAAGAGAGAGCTCATGTCTGTCAGTTTGTCGCAATGTGGGGGCTTGCATGTTGCAATGAGGCTGATAGCTTTGCCACTTGTACCTCAGATATGAGCAAGGTTGCCCATCATGGACAGGATTTCAGCTGAGCTTCTAGACTAAGACAGACTAGGGAGTAGGACCTGGTGAACCACTCCCAAAACAAGTAGCCATTGAAAACCCTATGAAGAGCAAAGAAACACTGTCAGATATAGTGCTGGAAAATGAGGCCCCCAGGTTGGAAGGCACTCAAAAGACTACTGGGGAAGAGTTGCCTCCTCAAAGTAGAGTCTACGATGATGACAGAAATGGAGTAAAGCCCCAGGGACCTCCATTTGCTGATGTGGCATGACTAAAAATGAGGAGAAACAACTGTAAACATCCATTAACAATTGGAACATGGAATGTACGTAGTATGAATCTAGGCAAATTAGAAATTGTTAAAAGAGAAATGGAGGCATAAACATTGACATTCTAGGCATCAGTGAGCTAAAATGGACCGGCATGGGCCATTTTGAGTGAGACAATCTTATGGTCTACTATGCTGGGAATGATAAACTAAAAAGAAATGGGGTTGCATTCATCATCAAAAGACATTTCAAGATCTGTCATGAAATACAATGTTGTCAGTGATACAATAATATCCATACGCCTACAAGGAAGGCTAGTTAATATGACTATTATTCAAATTTATGCACCCACCACTAAGGCCACAAATGAAGAAAGGGAAGACTTTTATCAGCTTCTGCAATCTGAAATAGATCAAACATGCAATCAAGACATACTGATAATCACTGGTGACTGGAATGCAAAGGTTGGAAACAAAGAGGAAGGCTCAGTAGTTGGAAAATATGGTCTTGGTGACAAGAAACAAAGCTGGGGATCGCATGATAGAATTTTCTCAGACCAATGACATTTTCATTACAAATACATTTTTTCAACACCATAAACAGAGACTATACACATGGACTTCACTGGATGGAACATAGAGGAATCAAATTGACTACATATGTGGAAAGAGATGATGGAAAAGTTCTATACAAAATGTCAAAACAAGACCAGGTGCTCACTATGGATCAGACCATCAACTTCTCATATGCAAGTTCAAACTGAAGCTGAAGAAAATTAGAACAAGTATACAAGAGCCATGGTATAACCTTGAGTATATCCCACCTGAGTTCAGAGATCACCTCAAAAATAGGTTTAATACAATAACAAATAGATACAAATGATAGGAGACCAGAAGAGTTGTGGCATGTCATAAAAGATATCATTCAAGAAGGAAGCAAAAAGTTCTTAAAAAGACAAGAGAAAAAGAAAAGACCAAATTACATGTCAAAAGAGACACTGGACCTTGCCCTTGAACATCGAGCAGCTAAAGTAAAAGGAAGACATGATGAAGTTAAGGAACTAAACAGAAGATTGCAGAAGGCAGCTCCAGAAGACAAAAAAAATATTATAATGACTTGTGCAAGGAGCTGGAGGCAGAAAACCAAAAGGGAAGAACACATTCTGTGTCTCTCAAGCTTAAGGAAGTGAAGAAAAAATTCAAGCCTTGAGTGGCATAGTGAAAGATTCTACAGGGAAAATATTAAATGATGCAGGAAACATCAAAAGAAGATGGGAAGAATACACAGAGTCATTACACAAGAAAATGTTGGTAGATGGCCAACCATTCCAAGAGGCTGCATACGAAGAGGAACCAATGGTGTTGAAGGACGAAGTGGAAGCTGCCTTGAAAGAACTGGTGAAACACAAGGCTCCAGGAATTGGTGGGATACCAATAGAGATGTTTCAAAAAACAAATGCAGCACTGATAATGTTAACATGTTTGTGCCAACAGTTTTGGGAAACAGCTACTTAGCCAACTGACTGGAAGAGATCCATATTGGTGCCTATTTCCAAAAAAGGGGATCCAACTGAATGTGCAAACTATCGGACAATATCATTAATATCATACACAAGCAAAATTCTACTAAAGATCATTCAGAAGTGACTGCAGCAGTATATAGACAGGGAATTACTGGAAAATCAAGCGGGATTCAGAAGAGGGCGGGGAACCAGGGACATCATTGATGATGTCAGGTGGATATTAGCTGAAAGCAAAGAATATCAGAAAGATGTCTATCTATGTTTTATTGAGTATGCAAAGGCATTTGATTGTGTGGATCATAGTAAATTATGGATAACACTTCAGAAAGTGGGAATACCAGAACACCTAATTGTGCCCCTGAGAAATCTGTACATGAACCAGGAGGCAGTTGTTCGAATAGAACAAGGAAACACTGCATGGTTTAAAGTTGAGAAAGGTGTGCGTCAGGGCTGTATACTTTCACCCTATCTCTTCAATTTATACGCTGAGCAAATAATCCAAGAAGCTGGACTTTATGAGGAAGAGCACGGCATCAAGATTGGAGGAAGACTCATTAACAACCTACGTTATGCAGATGACACAACTCTGCTTGCTGAAAGTGAAGAGGTTTTAAAACATTTACTGATGAAGATCAAAGGTCATAGCCTTCAATATGGATTACGACTAAACATCAACAAAACAAAAATCCTTAGGACTGGATCAGCATGCAACTTCACAATAAAT
This sequence comes from Pedetes capensis, assembly GCA_007922755.1. Classification (NCBI taxonomy): domain Eukaryota; kingdom Metazoa; phylum Chordata; class Mammalia; order Rodentia; family Pedetidae; genus Pedetes; species Pedetes capensis. The sequence goes on along the minus strand of VMDO01009610.1, from coordinate 27,141 downwards.
GGAGAAAAGATTGAGGTTGTCCAAGGTTTTGCTTTGCTTGGCTCTATCATCAACACCCGTGGAAGCAGCAGTCAAGAAATCAAAAGACACATTGTTCTAGGAAAAGCTGTGGCAAAAGATCTCTTCAGAGTATTGAAAAGCAAAGATGTCACATTGAAGACAAATTTGCTTCTGACCCATGCTGTGGTCTTTTTCGTTGCATCATATGGTTGTGAAAGCTGGACATTGAACAAGGGAGACAGAAAAAGAATTGATGGTTTTGAGTTGTGGTGCTGGAGACGTCTATTGAATATACCATGGACTGCCAAAAGAACCAACAAATCTGTCCTAGAAGAAGTGCAACCAGAGTGCTCCTTGGAAGCACAAATGGCCAGACTGCGTTTTACATATTTCACACATGTAGTCAGGATAGATCAATCTCTGGAGAAGGACATCATGTTTGGGAGAGTGGCAGGTCAATGCAAAAGAGGAAAACCCTCCACCAGATGGATTGAAACAGTGTCTGCAACAATGGGCTTAAACATAAATAAGATCATTTGCCTGGCACAGAATTAACAAGTGTTTCGATGTGCCTTTCACAGGGTCACTATGAGTCAGATTGGAGTGGATGGCACCTAACGACAACCACAACAAGAGAGAGCTAATTGTAGTGAAAGGATGGTGTTGACTTAAGAGATGGAACAAGTAAGCAGATTTGGAAAATGTTTTCATGTTTAAAGGGATTTATTTTACTGGCTCACTATTGAATTTATGGGGCTGGGGTTTAGCTCAGTTGGTAGAGTGTTGCTCTGCACCCTCTGATGCTCTGGGTTAAATCCCCAGCACCACAAAAATGGGGAAAGGACCTGGCAGCCTACTCTTGAAGTTACACTGAAATGGTCATCCATTGAAAACCTTATGAATAGCAGAGAAATACTGACATAGTGCTGAGCATGGCACAGTGTTGAGGAGGGCTTCATTCTGTGTAGGTATGGTCGCTATGAGTCAGACCTGAGTCCACAGCACCTAACAACAACAACAAATTGAATTGATATCCTATAATTGTTACAGGATACCAATAAAACAGTTTTCATTGATGAGATATTTCTAGTCACTTTAAAAATATCTGATGTCCTACTATTACACTCATCTTTGTTGTTGTTAGGTCCCATTGAGTCAGGATCAACTCATTTCGACCTTCATAGGGTTTTCAATGGCTGATTGTTTAAAGATTGCTTTGGGAGTGGATTACCACATCCTTCTCCAGATACTCATCTTTAAGGTCGTATAAATTCCTTTGTGGAATTACTCCTATATATGTCATTTTCATGAGAGCATTTTCTGAGATTGTCAGTGCTACTAAGTCATTATGGTATGTTTTTGGTATTAGGTGCCTTTGAGGTAGGTCCAAATCATCACAACCCTACGTACAACAGATGAAAATATTATCCAACCGTGTGGCATGCCCAGCATTACATCAGTACTTCTCTTCTATTTATAGGGTCTTAGATGGCTGATTGGAGATTGTTTGGGGAGTTGGTTGCCAGGGCCTCCTCCCAAGTCTGTACCACTTGACATTCCCAGGCAGTCTCCTATCCAAGGAGTACCTTAGACTTGACCCTGCTTAGCATCTGAGATCAGATAGGATCAGATGCAAGGGTGATACAGCTGCAAGCACACTAAGGTATAAATAATGTAGAAGAAAACTTTGAAATGTTTATTACATCAGGAGAAAAATAATTCTTCCTAAAGTTTGTAAGATGTTCATCTTATTAAATACACTTTCATAATCCCTGCCCATAAACTGTTATATTATTTTAAATATAAGTGTATGATTAAAACACCAATCTATTCCTTTTTAAAATTCCATATAGAAGTGCATTTTGTAATGTATGCATGATCTATAAATCTCACTAAATAATATAAGTGAAAAACTATTACAGACTATTTGGCTCTTATATTTGAATGTTTGAAAATCTATTTTCCTTTACAATATCCCAATAAGGTTTAAAGTAAACTGATTAGAGAATGAAAAGATACATTTTCAGTATTGTATTTAAAAAAAGGGAATCAAACATTTCCATAAATCTCAGAAAAATAATACATTTCAGGGTCTAAGATTTAATTATGTCTTAAAGTAAAAGTAATAAGCTAGCTTACTGTATGTATTTCATGGATGCTGGCAGAAGATATGCAACTCCTGGGTAAGAGACAAAGGACATCATTACTCACAGCACAGCAAAAAGCACAAGCATAGTGTTTGCATCAGTTTTTATTGACCCCCAAGTCCCCTAGGAGTGAGCAAGGGGCATAGGAAGATGCTGCAAAGGCAGTAGGTTATGTGTATTAGTTCATTCCCTTTTATTGCTGAGAAAAATTCATTGTGTGGCTATACTATATAGCTGGGAAACACTGAGAATGAGGAACTCATTGCTTTTATGGTAAGTATTGAGAAGGCTCTTGAGGAAGCCATTACCTCATCCCTGAAGACTTTTTGCCACAAGCATAATTCTGAGAATTTTGGTTATGGCCTTTGATTCTTGGCATAGTCACAAGAATGTGTCTCAGGGCCAATAGCATATTGCTTCTATTAACTATACAATAATAATTAAGGGTCCAAGGATTCAACTTAATAGGAATAAAAATCACTGTTTTAAAATCAATAGAATTAGTGAGGTCCAAGAGAATCATAATTTAAGTTAAAAGATTCCTAAATTATTTTCATCACTATCAAGATTAATGAAAGAGTAACAATGATTTTTCTTATCATGTCTAATTTTCTCTAAACTTTCTACTTTCTTGTTCTTAAATTTACTTTCATTGAAATGCCCTTCAAAATTTTCCCATTTTTTTGGCTTAACTTTTCTTGTCTACAGCAATTAATCTTATTGAATATATGCATTATAGTAGTCCCATTTACATTTTTGGATTATAAACACTCCAACACAGACTTTGTTATCTATGTCTTCAGTTTATAAAGACACATGCAAAACAATATTGATTTTCATTGATATTTCTATATCCCTCATTACTTCTGATTTTTTTTTTTTTTTTTTTTGCATGGTACTAGGGGTTGAACCCAGGGCCTCACACTTGAATGCTTTGCAAGTGCTGGACCACTGAGCTGCATCCTCAGCCCAATTGTTTTTTGTTTTGTTTTTTTTTTTTACTTTTTTGAGACAGGGTCTCGCTAAATTGCACAGACTATCTCTGGTCTCGAACTTGTGATCCTCCTGCCTCCACCTCCTAAGTCACTGGGATTGCAGACATGTGCCACCACATCTGGCTACTTCTGAAAATTTAAGGCTGTTTTTGGATGTAGCCATAGAATTTGGGAAACCACCGACTCCATAGCACCTAACAACAAAAACAGTCTAATCTTTCCTACCACTTTATTTATTACCTGGGTTAACATATAGCCCCCTAAGTCATTGCAAAAAGCAAGATTTCCTTTGTGTAACATTTCACCCATTTCATGGTTTCTTTCTATCCTATCATTAAGATGTAATGACTGAGCCTTTATTTAAACCCTTCCAATAAAAGATCACTGTTGTATATTAGGCTGTCATTGATTTTTTACATAATTAAATTTGGGTTGAAAATGTAGACCAATATGCCTCTGCAAAATTTTATTTTTATTAAAATATACATTTATTTTTAAATAACATGTATTTGCTTGCTATTGTAACAAATAACATAAAGAGATTCTGTGTACCCTGTATTCAGTGTATGAGAACCAGAATGCAGATCTGGCAAAGACAATATACTGGATATCTTTATCACACAAGTCTCCCTCTGGTAACGCATTTACAACTACGCCCCCTGCTCTCTCATATTCATTTCCTGTTTGTCCCTGGTAGCTGCTCATTTATTTTCTATTTTTTAATTTTTTTCTATTTTTTTATTTTAAGAATTTATACAAATGGGATCAAACAGTATGTAACCTTTCGGAATTGACTTAATTAACTCATCAAAAATCTTTGTGGGATTCATGCAGGAAGTTGTACTTATGCTAATCTTTTCTTTTTATTACTGAGTACTAGTCTGTGGCATGGGTATACCAAGTTTATTTAAGTACTCATCCACTGAAACATTCTTATACAGGATTTTAGGTGAGCATAAGTTTTCAGTTCTCTAGGATAAATGCTCAGGTATGCAATTGCTGAGTCACATGGTGCTAGAGTTGCATATTTGGATTTTTAAGAGACTAGCAAGCTGCTTTCCACAGTGGATGTATCATTTTACATTCCAAACAGAAATGTATGAACCAATTTCTCTGCATCATTGCCAGCATTTGAAATTGTCACTGGATTTTATTTTAGCCATTGTGATAGGTAATATAGTAATATCTCATTTTGGCTTAAATTTGCATTTCCTTAATACCAAATCATGTTGAACATGTTTTCATTTCTGGCTATATTTCTTCTTGAGTGAAATTGGGGAATTCATATATTTTGCTAGTTTTTCTAATTGGAATTTTGCTGTTGAGTTTCAAGAGTTCTTTATGTATTCTAGGTATAAGTCCTCAGCTGAATATGTCATTTTCAAATGCATTTTCCCAGTGTGGAGCTTGTATTTTTAAGTTGTCAACAGAATCTTTCTCAGAGGAAAGGTTTCTAATTTTTATGAAGTCTAATTTATCTTATTTCCTTTGTGAAAGAGATTTTTGCTTATTTCTAGATCCTGAAGATTTTCGAATGTATTTGGAAGTCTTATAATTTTGTGTTTACTTTTAAGTAAGTGTTCCATGTTGAATGTATTTTTGTAGAAGATGGGTGACCTAGTAAGAAGTTTGTCTATTTAGCCTATAGAGGTCCAATTTACTACAGTGCCTTTTGTTAAAAGATTACATTTCCTTCCTTGAATTGATTTTTCAGCTTTTTCGAAAGTTAATTGGGAGAGTGTTTGTGGGTATTTTTTTCTCCGATATCCTATTCTTTTAACTATGTTTATTCCTCTTCCTATAACAAATGATTTTGATCAATGTAGTTATAAAATAATACCTTGCTACTTTTTCTTCATTTAATAAAAATCTATTAGACATTTCTACTTGTGATCAACACAATTGTAAAATGCTAATCATATCCATGTATATTACCTCTAATTATCATAACAACACTGTTATCATCAATTTAGCAGGTTATCATCAATTTAGATTTCTTATTTAAATTGAGGATTAGAAAATATAAGGTATTTTCCTACCACACACAGCCTAGAAGACTAAGCTGGGATTTGGAATTACAATCTATCTAGCAAATTGCATGCACCAATCATTCATTTCAAAAGTCTTTACTACCAAGTCCACATTGTATCAGACATTATGCTGGAATACTGAGGGAAATGCAGCATTTATTTACATGGCATTCATTTTCCAATAGAGTAGATAAAATGTAAGAATGCAAGTTATGCATAAAAAATGGATAAAAAATTATGGTACATATACACAATGGAATACTACTCAGTAATAAAAAGTGAAATAATATCATTTGCAGCAGAATGGATGGAACTGGAGAACATCATCTTAAGCGAACGAACACAATCACAAGTAGAGAAATACCATATGTTCTCACTCATATATGGGAGCTGAATCTTACTTAAAGGAAGAAAAAATCTTATACTTAAGTTGATGTAAAAAAATGCACAATTAAACTTAGCAAAGAAAGAGCAATATAAAGAGTAGAAAGAAGGAGGGAAGGAAGTAGCAGAAGGAAGTAAAGACTGCTGAAGGTTGGATGAGGAAGAGAATCAATATAGAGAGATAAAGGAGGAGAGGATACTTTCAATGTAAACAACAAAACTTTATGAGTACATTGGAAAAATTAGGGAATATAATGCAAATATGCATTTGAGTTTTACTACATATTAGTCATAACGCTCAATAAACTCTGTAAGTTGTTAAAAGTGTAAACAAAATGATACCACTAATTACATAGTGGAAAACACCAATGCTGCATTACTGTGTACCCCACCATTTACTAACAAGTGCAGAAAAAACAATGCATAAAAGGAAAAAAAAAAAAAAAAACAGTGTAGTGGACCTTCAAGAAACAAGCACAGAATATATATTCCAAAGTCCAAAAAGGGTCTGTGATGCCAAATGTTCTGTATTCTCAGACATCAGCTCACCACAAGCACCAGGTAAGGGGAACAAACATGCCTGCTATTTCTCATCTCTCCTTCCTCCACCTCCTGGATACTGGCACAAAAACAGCAAGTGATTATATCAGCACTGAGTACCCTCACAACCAGTGTGAACCTACATTCCACCTTCTGTTTGGTATTTGTGTGTATGAGAAAGATACTCATAGAATTTTAAAAGAAAGTCTTTGATAGTGATAAGAAGTTCCATATGTCAACAAAAGGTTTGGTAGAAAAGCAAAATTATAAATAAGAACAGAATAATTTTAAATGAATAGTGAGTCCTTGTCTGCGGCCATACCACTGTGGCATCAGATCCCATCAAATCTTGGAAGCTAAGCAGGGTCTAGCCTGGTTACTACTTGAATGGGAGCCTGCCTGGGAACACCAGGTTCTGTAGGCTTGGGAGAAACAACTGGCAACCCACTCCCAAAAAACAATGTGCCATTGAACACCCTATGAATAGCAGAAAATCACTAACAATCCTGTTTTGCCTGTTGTAGGTAGGGTCCCTGAGCCAGACACCCACTCTATAGCACCAAACAACAAGAACTGAGTCCTTGCCCCAAATATGTAGGTGTGATAATTAAGTGAGAAGACAAATCTTGTGGAATAGTTTAGTGTGAATAAAAGTCAGCATTCATTGCACAAGCACTTGTCTTGGGGATTTTGCTAAAGATCAGTGTATTTTGATGGATGTAACATTGGTTTACACCAATCTTTGAAAACTTTATTTTCCTAGTTTTTATTTTCATGTACCTTGTTCCTCTGTTAACCTAAGATGTTACAAGAAGCCTAGAAGCAGGAAACCAATCACTTGGCATTTAGGTTCCCGACAAAGATTTGGGAAAAAAATCACTGTTAGCACCATCAAAATGGATAAACTAGTTATTGGTCAGGCTGGGATTTGGCTCAGTGGGTAGAGCGCTGCGCTGCAGTCTCTGATGTCCTGAGTTCAATTCCCAGCACCGCAAAAATGGGAGAAGGACCTGGCAATCCACTCCCAAGGCAATCCCGAAGCAGTCATTGAAAACCCTATGAGGGTCGCTATGAGTCGGATACCGACTCGACGGCACCTAACAACAACAACAACAACAACAATTATTGGTCACATCAATACAGAGTGATCACTTACACAGGTATTTGAGTTGCCTGGAATTTGCTTTAATGGATGATGTATCAAATCACCAAAGGGAGAAGAGATATAATTTTTAATTTTATAATACTTGTCATGATTAGCTTTATAATAAAGGAATATAAAAATAAGACCTCTTGATATATATATATATATATATATATATATATATATATATATATATATGCTTTATAGCATGACAACTCTGAATGTATTTTTGTGTCTTCTAAGGGAAGGACACATAGAGCCTTATGACTACCTATTGAGCACATCTCTTTTGGCTTTTACTGTGTTTTTTAGTTTTTGTCTGGTGATCTTATCCAAAGGCATCCATTTAACTGGGAGTTACTTTTTACTTGGAAGTTTTCTTCTACTAACACTTTATTTCCTCTAGGAAGTCTTGCCTGACCTGTTCAACATCAATTCAATAGCCTTTCATGTCCTTCCTTAGCATACAATGCACTCTTTTCCCCAGTTCTTAACATTTACCAAACAAGCAAGTTTGGTAACAAACAACAAACAAGCCAGTAGTTGGCCTCCAGATCCAGAATCAATGTTTCAGGAGACCATGGATGGTGTTTTTCTTTTTTTCTCATCTCTGTCTCCAGAATCTGGCACAGCACCTGACATTTGGTAGTATCTTCAATAAACATTTGTTGCTGGGTGTGGTGGTGCACACCTATAATCCCAGTGACTAGGAACGTGGAGGCAAGAGGATTGCAAGTTCGAGACCAGAGGCAGTCTGCATAATTTACTGAGACCCTGTCTGAAAAAGTAAAAAAATGGGTTAGGGGTGTAGCTCAGTGGTCCAGCACTACAAAGCAAGCAAGCACAAGGCCCCAGATTCAACCCCCCAGTACAATAATAATAATAATAATAATAATAATAATAATAATAATAATAAAGATTTTGTTAAATAAAAGCTCAGTGCCTTCTATCTAGAATGTACTTATATCCTATTTCTTTTTTTGACTTAGGGGCTTGACACCAGGACCTTGTGCATATTTTGCAAGGACTCTAGCACTGAGCTGCACTCTCAGCTGTCTTTTTGTCCATTTTTCTTTTATTTTTATAAAAAATTTAGTCTTGAGACGGGATCTCATTAAGTTAGGCTGCCTCTGGCCTTGAACTTCCAATCCTTCTGCCTCCACCTCTAATATTACTGGGATTATAAGCATGTGCAACCATACTTAACTGAAACATATTTATATTCTAATACTATTTTCCAGCTTCACTCAACTCTCAATTCTAGTATTTTGAACAAATTGTTGTATTAGCCTGCTAATTACATATTTGTTTTTCTTTGATGTATTTCAGTTTGCTTAGCTAATCCTATGGTCTCCCTGTAAAAAGTATGCAACCAATTATGTTTGAGGCCCTAGTCCATTTCTTTTAGATTAAATCATTCTCTTATTACTCTCGCCAATATACCCTACTCATTGGAAGTGTTAATTTTATAGTCTAAAATTACATTCTCAATATACTTCTCTTTATGCAAGTTTTTATAATTACCAAAGTGAGAATAACGCCTATAAATTGGTCTTTGAAAGTATTTCTGTATTATCGTGTCTTGTTACTAAAGTTATTAAATTAGTTTAATACATTCATTTAATTTTAAAAGACTAAATGATCTCAAGGAGAAAATGAGATGATTAGAATGCATTTCCTCCTTGTAAATTTTAAGTTCCAGCATCAGAATCTCCATAGATTCGGAAAATGTTTTTTCTCAGGAGCAAATGCTATGAGGAAGAAAACTAGATAGAGTAGGGGAAGAGTACTTATTCACTTTTGTAAAATTCCAAGTTGTAATTTAGAATCCATATATCCTAGTGAAACTTCCTAAACACAGTTTTCTTGTCTATAAAACAGAAATAGTGATACTTGGAAAGTTTGTTATAGATTATAAATAAGATTTAACAGTCATCTAGATCAATTGTTAGGATTGTAAGAATTCAGTAAGAGCTAAAGTGTATGACATGCAAATTTTGAATTATATTTCAGATTAATTTAATCATATGTGCTGTAAAAAAATTCCTATATGACAATGGTCTTTGTTGAAAATATTTTCTTATAGTTGGCCTTCATTATAACTGAAAACAAACCTTTATCTCTGTGTGAAAATATCTTAAACATAAAATATGTCATAAATTTTAAAAATAAGTTGTTAAGGAAAATATGACAGTTCTTAAGTATAAAATTTCAAAATTATATATAGTCAATATAAAGATGCTAGAGTTATTTTTATTTTCTGTATAGTAGCTTTAGAGGCCAAAATATAGTGTTCATAATTTAGTTCTAGAGAACAATCTGGATTCTAAACAGACTATACTAAATGATCAGACAAAAATTTCAGAGTCAAACTCTTTTTCTATATGGCTTGTTCACTTAAATGAAGCTTGATAAGATGATTTTATTTTTCAAAAATAAACTCTAATGCTCATTGAAAGTGCTTTGCTGTAATTTCCAGAAGCCAGTGTCTTTTTTTATATCATAAGTTCATCTAGGTAATGTCAGTGGATCCTTTCAATGGTAATATTCCCCGATTTATGTATCTGATACCAGAGTGTGACAGGGTTATCAACCACAATTTCCTACAAAGCTAAACATTTTGTAAAACCTGAAATAAAGCTTTTGTCCTAAGGTAATTGTTTTTAGCATTTTGGAAGATTTCAGATAATTTATAGAGCTCGTGAAGCTATGGCATCTTTCACCAAGTCCATACAGTATCTCAGGAGATATATGAGCCCCTACTTAATAATGCTTTATGAGTTCCCAGTGCCTGGCAATGTTTTTCTAAGAAGAGATACTAGAGACTTTAGCTATGTGCCTTTAACAATTATCCTTGGCAGTTTACTAATGCAAATATTGTCACAAAACTTTGATATTTGTCTGAGGATATTCACTTCCTCCTTTTTTGGTCCCAACCTTTGTTTGATATTTGTTTCTATTCAGTTTTAAAGTATTCATCTTAATTAAGGGGAAAAAAATCATAAGTCTAGAACTTAACAAAATAGTTAGCAGTGAAAAAATTAAATTATTTTGATTCTTAGTTTCTCCTGTCTATAAATTAAGATGATAACTACACTATACCTAAAAACAAGTTAGCTGTGAAAATCAAATGTGATCATGAATATAATCATTATCATTAAAAAATATCATTAGATGATTCCATAATTATGTCAAATCCTTTGCTTACCAGCAGGTATATATAATATCATTTAATCTTCCCAAAACTCTATGGCAAAGTCAATGAGAGCAACCAAGTGGTGATGACTCTTTGACAGACTTTGAGAAGTTAATTATTAGAATGTTTTTACGGATATTAAGTAGTGATGTGGTTCTATATACCTGAAGCAGTAACTATTAACCAATTCATCATCATGTTTAAAATAAACCTCGACATCTGTGATGGGTACATGATACTTAGTTTTGGGTCTGCTCCATGGCTGATGGTATGGTAGCGAGCTTTTTTAAAAAAGTTAGACTCCAAGACTCAAGCTGACTTTCTTAGCAATTACATCTCATGCACATCCCTATATTTCACAGCTAAAGAGATGGATGTATATGTGTGATCCTACAGAGACAAGACAAAAGACTATGCTAACTTCTCTAATCTTTACCTATGTACTTATTTTTTCCTACTATCACTGCACTATATACATTACTGTAATAAATCTTTGCCAGAGTTAAAAACGCATGCTGAGCCATGTATTTTATTCCATTGAATTCTAAAGTGGTTACAAGCCTTCCAAAGCATATGATAAGAAGTAAACAAAAGGAACGATTTTAAGCTTGCTTAATTAATCCATTGTGGTTCTTTAGCTATGTGCATGAAAAACCAGAACTTTGTAAGCCTGGCTAATCAATGACAACTATCTTCAGTATTCACAGACTTGACACTTTGAAAGTCAGTCAATGAGTTGTGGATTCCCTTGAAGGATTATTCTTCTAAGGCTTACGTCAATCCATTGAACTTTGACAACCAGTATAACACATGTTTACACAGCTGATGTTCATGCATTTCTTCCTGTGTTACCAACAGTCTCCAAATGACTCTTCCCCTAAAGCACACAGTTCAGACTTTGAGTAGTTATTTCATCTCTCATGATGCCATATTTTTCTTCTATAGGAAACCATGTGGTGACATAAAATAACATACTTATGTTTTTACATCCCTGCCCTGCCTCTTGCCAGTTATTTGCCTTTTGTTCAGATATTTGAACCTCCATTTCTTCAATTATAAGACGTGAAAAATAATATCAATATTGCTCATTTAGAAATCAGATTGTAAATACCAATATTGCTCATCTATAAATCAGACATCTTTGTAGTTGTAGTTAGGTGCCCTTGAGTCTGGTCTGACTCACAGCCACCCTATGTATAACAGAATGAAACACTCCCAGATCCTGTGCCAGGCTCATGATCTTTTTTATGTTTAAGCCCATCATTGCAGACACTGTGTCAATCCATCTACTTCAGGGTCTTCCTGTTTTAAATTGACCTGCCACTCTCCCAAACATGACATCCTTCTCCAGGGATTGGTCCCTCCTGACAACATGTCCAAAATACATCAGACGCAGTCTAGGCATCCTTGCTTCCAAAGAGCACTCTAGATGCACTTTTTCTAGGATAATTGTTTTGGCATGGTATATTCAGTAATTGTCTCCAGCACCATAATTCAAAAGCATCAATTTTTTTCCTGTGTCCTTTATTTAATGTCCAGCTTTCACAACCATATGATATGACTAAAAATATCATTGCAACTTCTTTACCTTCATTGATTTTATACCAATATAGTCAATGCTGTTTAGCCAATTATTAACTCTTCAGTTTTCTCATCTATGTATGATATAAAAACACAAACATATGTAATGTAAATATGTCAATGAAGAATTTGAAATACAATTAGTAATTTCTTTGAAAGAACAATAGTATTTGAATTCAAATTATTCCATTATTTTTCAAACTCTTAAAGAAGAAAATAAATAAATAGAAAATAATTGTTGTTGTTAGGGGCTGTCAAATCAGGTCTGACTCATAGCAACCCTTATGAGGTTTTGGATGGCTGATTGTTTCAAGAGTGGGATGCCAGGTCCTTCTCCCATTTTTGTAGTGTTAGGAATCAAACTCAGGGCCTCAGAGAGTAGAGAGTGGCACTCTACAAACTGAGCTAAACCTCAGCCCCAGAAAATAATTAGCTATGGTATTTAGGGCCTGCAGCCATAGCCCTGTGGTATCCAATCCCGTCAGATCTCGGAAGCTAAGCAGGGTCAGACCTGGTTAGTACCTGGATAGGAGACCACCTGGGAACACCAGATGCTGTGGAATTGGGAGATGGACCCAGCAACCTACTCCCAAAAATCAATCTGCCATTGAAAACCCAATGAACAGCAGAGAAGCACTGACAATAGTGTTTCGCCTATTGTACGTAGGGTCGCTGTGAGTCAGATACCAACTTGATGGCACCTAACAACAATACAACATGGATATTTAATAATTAATGCATAAATTACTAACTCTACACAGACTTCATATAATTCAATTGAAAGAGACCTTAGAAACTTTTGGGTCTTTATGATGCTATCTGAATGAGAAACACAAGTAATAGACAGATTAAATGACTTGTCCACAAGAACAAGGTAGTGAACTGTCAGAGAAGAGGGTGCCTCATAACAGTGCTGCTTCCCTCATATTAATCAGACTTCAGTGATTTTTCTCAATGATTGTAGGCTTAATAAGTTTCTGGTGTCATTCTTTCCCTTAAAAATAACACGTGCTTCATGTTTTGAATGGTTTTAAAAATTGCCTGCATAATTGGCTTCCTTTTTCACCTTAAGCCTCAATTTAAGCTAAAACCTATTTTTAATTCAGTGAGCTCATTTTACAACAAAACGGAAAGAAAATCCATATCAATGCCTAGAAACAAAGCTCAAAGACTGAAAACAATATGCTTTTTCAAAATTAAAGCACTTATAAAAGTATGTACAGTATTTACCTAACAAACCAAGATTTGTTATCACTCAACAAGTAAGGAGAAAATGCAAATGATTTCCACTAATATGTTTTTAAGTGTAGCTTGAACAAAGAGCAGGTATCTTATAACCTTTCAAAATATTTCATGAGGTCAGCATAATTGAACGGAATTAAGTAGTAGAAAAAACAATGTGATTACAATTTTTTGTAGTGGTTTTAAGATCATCTTTACCTATGGAAACTATCCTCACAATTTTGTGTCCCTTAGTGTCCTTTCTCCAATGTTCTTTCAGGGTGCACTTAGCTCAGGAGTAACAGTAGTGGAGGAGGCTACTAATAGGGTATGATCAATCTTCTTCCTGAAAGACAGCCATGCCTTGAAAAGACAATGTTGTTGTTGTTGGGTACTGTCCAGTTGGGTACAACTCACAAAAACCCTCCTAGGGTTCTCATTGGCTGATTGATTTAGAGTGGATTGCCATGTCCTTCTCTTGTCTTTGTGGTGCTGGGGATAGAACCTAGGTCCTCAAAGAGCACAGAGAGGTACTCTACCAACTGAGCTAGCTCCCAGCACCTTGAAAACACAATAGAAGTAGGAATTTCTACCTAAGATGATTTGGAAGAAGAAAGTGCAATGGAAACAGCAGTCTTTGTAGTTGTACAGGTGTGGTTTCAAATTGAAAAAAAAAAATCAGACATTTACTATGTGACCTGAAGATTGTTTCTCAGCTTCTATATACCTCAATGTCATTTTGTTTATGGCTGGATATAGTGAGACATACTAGTTGAGTAATGATGATTAAAGGAGGTAATGAGTAAGAGCATGCACTGTCATTTAAAATGAAATTTTATTATGAGATAGTTATGGATGAAGATGATGATGGTAGTGATGATGTTGACAGTAATGAAAGTGTAATAATGATTATATAGATGGTGATGATGGTGATTCATTGTGTTTCCACAAAGGGATGCAACTCCTCTATTTCATTTTCCTCAAAGCAGAAATACATATGGATAAACCAAAAATAAGAAGACATTTCTCATAGGCTACAGGACTGAGATCTAAGAGCACATAGTCCATAAATAGGGAAAGCTGCTCATCGTGTCATGGTTGGAAGAAGTGAGAAGATATTACCCTAAGTTCAAGATAGCCCAGAAAGTATTTTCTTTCTGAAATTAGAAAAACAATAACTTAAGCTCTTAATTTTCACATTCAATTAACCATCTTCATAAGTATTACCACAAATTATTTCCACAGTCCATGTTTCAGCCAAATTCTTACAGGTGGATCTGGAACTGAACAAAGACTCTTCAGTGTTTGAGATGAGCCTGGCATGGGGGTGCATGCCTGTAATCCCAGCAACTCCTGAGGAGGAAGCAGGAGGATCTTGAGTTTGAGGCCAGAGGCAGCCTGTGTAATTTAGTGAGACTGTCTCAAAAAACAAACAAACAAAAAAGCAAAAAATAGACTGGGGGTGCAGCTCAGTGGTCGGGAGTTTGCAAGGCATGAATGAGGCCCTGGGTTCAACCCCCAAACACCACAAAAAATAAGTAAATAAATAAATAAATAAATAAATACATGATAAGTGGAAAAAAAATATATATATATGAGACAGAGAGAGAGAGAGAGAGAGAGAGAGAGAGGAGGCCCTAGCAACTCATTCCCAAAAATCAATCAGCCATTGAAAACCCTATGGATAGCAGAGAAGCAGGAAAATATTGTTTCATACATTGTACATAGGGTCGCTATGAGTTCAACTCATAGAGCAACTAACAACAATTATGTATGTGTATATATGTATATATATACATATATATATTCATTCATTCATATATATATATATATATATATATATATATATATTCATTCATTCTTATCATCATTTATCCTTTCCAAATTTCATGTCTTAAAAGAGCGTAGTAAGGGTTAAGTTCAAGTTCAGAGTGCGCCATCAGAAATGTGGAAGAGAAAATTATTATCTACACAGAACTCAGCTGCCAGGAAACCCACCCAACTCCACTATTGTGATGTGGACTGCACAGATTGTGGATAGAGCCTGCGGCAGTATGAGGTTGGAATCCAAAGTAGAGAAGCACTAGAGAAACCACCTTGGAGATTCCCCATCATCCAGATTGCAGAGAATGGAGAGCATACAGCCCAGGGAAAATTTCACCTGGCCATCTGGAGCTTGGATACACCCAGGAGTGCAGCTCTGGTAACCCACCAACATCCTGTTGATAAGACACTGGTAGCACTTCTCACAGAGAGCAATTGGCGAGTGAGTAGAGGATGGCAGAGTGGCCTGTGCTGGCAGCCCACACATCATTCCCCACCATGGAGGTCCTGGTTGTACAGTTTTTGATAGGAGACCAGTGTGGTGTGAGGCCCACACAGGAGCACAGGTCCCAGATCTAGTGGGGGTGGCATGGTATCTTCCCACTCACTGCAGTGTGGGCTCAGCCAGGAGGCTTGGCGGGGATTAGGACTTGCAGGGGTGCAACATTGGGCACTGGCTCACCGCCATCTGCTGCTGCTGTTTGAGTTGTGCTCTCTGAGTTGAGACCTCAATATGAGATCCTTGCAGGGCAGGCAGAAATCTGGGAAGGACTGTAGGGGACACACCACCTACCTGCTAATGCAGCACAGGCAGAACAGCCCCAGGGCAGGTTGCCGAAAGCACTCTGAAATCATGTCAGCCCAAGATACCGAGATGGACTTTCCACCATCATCCCCTGCTGGAGGGATGCTGTGCAGAAACCCCTCCTCCCACACCTGCTGGCTTTCAGCAAGAGGACAGGTAGGGAAAATCCCTTTCCCTGCAATGGAACTGAGAAATCTCAAAATAAGGCTGTCATCACTGCTTAGGAAATTTTGTTGTTGTTAGGTGCTGTCAAGTCATGTCTGACTCATAGCAACCCTCATAGGGTTTTCAATGGAAGATTGCTTCAGGATTGCCTCAGGAGTGGATTGCCATGTCCTTTTCCCATTGTTGCAGTGCTGGAAATCAAACCTCAGAGACCAGAGCAGTGCTCTACCAACTGAGCTAAATCCAAACACCTAGGAAATTTTACACAGGAGAATAATGAAAATGGAGGCACCAGTAGGAATGGAGCTGAACAACAATCCAGAAAGGCTTCCTCTGCCATACAGAGGAAGTGGAACCTAACTCCCAGGCCAAGTAATGGTCAAGCCTCAGCAGAGAAACACACAAAATATGAAAGGACACATTGGGTAGGAAGATCCCATAGACAAAGACTCTCAACTGATAATATCAAGCAATCCTGATTTCTAGACATATCAGAATCACAATTCAGAACCTTACTTATAAATATGCTAAGAGATATCAGAGATAAAACCAACAGTTCTCTTGAAATCTTGGATAAGAAATCATTTCATTTGGAGTTTGTATTCTCCAAAGAACTAAAATTATTAAAAAAAAAAAAAACAAGCAGAAATCCTTGAGATGCAAGGCAAGCCAAATGAAATAAACATTTTGATAGAATTTTCAGTATCCAGACTAGATGAAGCAGACCAGAGAATTTCATGTGCAGAGAAAGAAGTACAAGAAATTAGTTACTAACAAGCCAAGATGGAGAGAATGAAGAAACAGTAACAATAAGACCGCCAAGAGGTTTCAGACAAAATTAGAAAATGAAAACTAAGAATTTATGGAGTCCATGAAGGAGCAGAAAATAATATGATAGTATTATGAAATTTATTTCAAGATATATTGTATGAAAACTTCCCAATCCAAGGTATGAGATGGATACCTATACAACCAAGTCATTCAGAACACAAAACATAGCAGACCAAAGCACATCTTCCCTACAACACATTATAATCAGAATGCTTAGAGTGCAGAAAAGCCATTCTGAAAGCAGCAATGGAAAAGCACCAACTCACATACGAAGGGAAATCCATTAGAATAACCATGGACTTTTCCACATCAACACTGGACAGATGTCATCCAAGTTCTGAGAAAGAATAACTTTCAATCAAGACTATACTACCCAGCAAAATTATCTTTCAAAATAGATGATGAGTCTAAGACATTCCATGATATTGTCCTGTTTGAACAATTCACAGCCACTAATTTAGCATTACAGAGGATCCTCAATCAACTATCATATATAGGGGAGGTAAGACAACCCCACATAGAAGATCAAAGAAATGAGCAATCAACATGAGAGGAAATAAAGAAAAAAATTAAGATAAATATGAATCAAAAAACAGTAACAAGTGCCAACTTGATGCATAATAATAAATACCTCTTCATAATTACTCTCAATGTAATGCTCTTAACTCATCAATTAAAAGACAGACTGGCCAATTTCATATAAAACACAAACTTTTGATATATGCCATTCAAGAGACTCACCTAAACCACAAAGACTGTAAAAGGTTGAGAGTTAAGGGTAGAAAAACAATATACCAAACAGGAAAATAAACCAAAAAACAAAAACAAACAGGAGTTGTGATACTAATTTCAGATAGATTAGATTTCAATCCAAAAGTAAGTATAAGAGACAAAGAAGGACACTACATATTACTAAAAGTTACAATCAACCAGGAATCCATAACATTACTTAATATATATTCTCCAAATACAGGAGCACCTAGCTTCATAAAACAAATTTTATTGGAAATAAAGGAACATGCTTGACCAAAAAAATAATGGAACATACTAGACTAGAGACTTTAATACCCCACTTTCACCAAGAGACAGGTCATCAAAACAAAAAACAGAGAAATGAGTTTAATTTGCGCCTTAGCCCAACTAGAACTTACAGATATCTACAGATTATTCCATCCATCTGATGAGAAATAAACATTCTTATCAGCACCACATGGAACTTTTCTAAGCTAGACCACATTTTAGTACAGTAAAATAGCCTCAACACATACAAAAAAGTAGAAATCATCACCTGTACCTTATCAGATCACAACAGAATAAAATTAGAACTCAAAAACAAGAAAAGCTTCAGAAATTTTACAAATTCATGGAAACTGAATAATACACTTCTGAATGATCAATGGGTTATTGAAGAAATTAAAGTGGAAATTTAAAAATTCCTGCAATCAATGAGAATGAAAAGACATCCTACCACAACTTATGGGATACAGCAAAGGAAGTTATGAGACGGAAGGTCATACCAGTGAGTGCCTTCATCAGTACATTAGGAAAGGCCCAAATAAATGACTTAAGGACATGTTTCAAGGCATTGGAAAACAAACAATAAACCAATACCAAAAGGATTCAGAAAGAAATTATCAAGATCTAGGGAGAGATATCCCAATTAGAATCTAAAAAGATAATTCAAGGAATTAATGAGACTAAGAGCTAGGTCTTTGAAAAGATTAATAAAATGAATGTACCTCTAGCCAATCTCACCAAAAGAAAAAAGAAAAGGCCGAAATTGAAAAGAATTAGAGATGAGAAAGGAATCATAACCCAACAAAGAACAGCCTAGGACCTCAATGTTCATATATGAATTCTACCAAATGTTCAAAGAAGAATTAATACCAGTTCTCCTCAAATTATTCCAAAAGTAGAAAATGAGGGAGCATTCTCAAACTCATTCTATGAAACCACCATCACACTGATACCTAAACCAGGCAATGATACAAATAAAAAAGAAAAATATAGACTAGTTTCCCTAGTGAACATCATAGATGAAAAAATACTCAACAAAATCCTGGCAAACTGAATTCAGTAACAGGTAAAAAGGATTATTCATCATGACCAAGTGGGATTCATTCAACTGGTGCAAGGCTGGGTCACATATAAAAGTTGATCAGTGTAATTCAACATATCAAGAAACTTTTTTATTGGAAATTTTTAATGTACAACTTAACGTGATTCATTCTGACATGCATTTCATTGTGACATTTCCATATATGTATTTTGTTGTACATTACACAGATAAATTCCCCCTTACCCTCTTTGCACTTCCTCTCCCCATTCCACCCCCCACCAAATACTTCTCTTCCATTTGATTGTCTTTTTATGGTAATATTTTTCTATCTATTCTTGGGTCCAAGTTATGTTTAAGATAGAAACATTTTCTGTAGTGAACTATCTTTTTACATTGTCAGTACTATTACATGAATTTTTCTAACCCATCTATATTATTACCAATCTTTGGTATTATTATTGTTATTACAATTATTTCTAGGACTGTTAAAGTCAGACTGTTCACACTGAGGTCATCCACTCCCCATTCCTCACTCCTCCATGTTCCCTTTTCCCCTCTTCTATCCCAGGATTTCCTCCTTTTGCTTGATCTCTCCCTCCTTCTTTTGTGTTCCTCAAATTGTCCCTTCTCTGCTAGGTCAACTTTACCTTTTTTTTTAATCATGTTCTGAACGCCACATAGAATTTTTTCCTCTTATAATTTTCATTCAGCTCCCACATATGAATGAGAACATGTGGTATTTCTCTTTCTGTTCTTGTGTTCATCCACTTAAAATAATTTTCTCTAATTCCATCCATTGTGCTGCGAATGGCATAATTTCATTTTTTTTGATTGCTGAGTAGTATTTCATTGTGTATATGTACCATAGTTTTTTATCCATTCTTCTGTTGAAGGGAACTTTGGTTGATTCTATATCCCTGCTATTGTGTAAAGGGCTGCATTGAACATGGAGATACAGGTGTCTCTGTGGTATGATGACACATCTCCCTTTGGGTAAATTCCCAATAGTGTTATTGCTGGGTCATATGGTAGATCAGCCTGCAGTGGTAGCCCTGTGGCATCCGATCCTGTCAGATCTCGGAAGCTAAGCAGGGTCGGTCATGGTTAGTACCTGGATGGGAGACCACCTGGGAACACCAGAAGCTGTAGGCTTGAGAGAAGGACCTGGCAACCCCCTCCCAAAAATCAATCTGCCATTGAAAACCCTATGAACAGCAGAGAAGCACTAACAATAGTGTTTCCCCTGTTGTACAGAGGGTTGCTATGAGTCGGATACTGACTCGACAGCACCTAACAACAACAACAACAACAACATGGTAGATCAATTTTTAGTTTTTAAAGATACCTTCATATCGATTTCCAAAGTGGTTGGATCAATTTACAGCTCCACCAGCAATGTCAGGGTGTTCCTTTTTCTTCACAACCTTGCCAGCCTTTGTTCTTATTTGTTTTAATGATCTTGGACAGTCTTACTGGTGTAAAGTGTTACACCAGTTGTGTTAATATGCATTTCCTTAATGGCTAGAGATATTGAGCATTTTTTCATGTGTTTCATGGCTTTATGGACCTTTTCCTTTGAGAACTGCCTATTTAGACCCTTTGCACATCTGTGTATTTGGTTATTTGTTTTCTTGGGTATTTTTTCTTAAGTTCTTTATAAATTCTGGTAATTAGACCTTTGTCTGATGTATAGGATGTGAAAATTTTTTCTCATTCAATGGAGATTCCCTTGACTCTATAAATTGTTTCCTTTGCTGTACAGAAGCTTTTTAATTTCATCTAATCCCATTTATCTATTCTTGTTTCAATTTCTTGCGCAATTGGAGTCCTGTAAAGGAAATGCTATATGTTAGAGCGCATTACCTATCCTATCTTCTATTAGTTATAAAGTTTCTGGTTTTATGTTGAGGTCTTTTATCCATTTTGAGTTAACTCTCCTGCATATTGAGAGATGTGGGTGGGTTTTCATTTTTCTGCAAGTGGATGTCCATGTTTCCCAGTACCATTTATTGAAAAGACTATCCTTTTTCCAATATTCTTGCTTTGCTTCTTTGTTGAAAGTTAGATGGCTATAGGTGTGTTGAGGTATTTCTGGATCTTCTATTCTGTCCCACATGTCTTCAGGCCTATTTTTGTGCCAGTATCAAACTGTTTTTGTCACCATGGCCCTGTAGTGTAGCTTAAAGTCATGGATTTTGATTCCACCTGCTCTATTTTTGCAGCTTAAGAGTGTTTTGGCTATATTTGGTCTTTTGTGATCCCATATGAAGTTTTGGATCAATTTTTCTATTTCTGTAAAGTCAGTCAGTGGAATTTGAATGGGGATTGTGTTAAATCTACAAATTGCTTTTGGTAGGGTAGCCATTTTACTATATTGATTCTCCCAATCCAGGAGCAGGGAAGGTCCTTCCATTTTTTAGTATCTTCTTCAATTTCTTTCTTTAATATTTTGAAATTTTCCTTGTAGAGACCTGAGGGGTCTTTGGTTAGATTGATTCCAAGGTACTTAAATTTCTGGTAGGCTATTATGAAAGGTATATTATCTGTAATTTCCTTCTCTTCCTGGTTACAGTTGGTATAAAGAAAAGCTATTGATTTTTGTGTGTTGATTTTATATCCACTTTGCTAAAGGAGTTGACTAGATTGAAAAGTTTTCTGGATGAGGTTTCGGGGTCTTTTAGGTATAGTATTGTGTCATCTGCAAATATCAAGAAACTTGCAAAAAGAAACCACATTATCATGTTGATCTATGCTGAGAAGGCCTTTGACAGAGTACAACACCTTTTCATGATAAAAACCCTGGAGATGATAGGCACAACAGAAGAATATCTTAACATAAGAAGGGCCATTTATGACAGACCTACAACCAATATTATATTAAATGGAGAAAATTGAAACCATTTCCTCTAAGATCAGGAATAAGACAAGGATGCACACTTTTTCCTTTCTTATTTAATATTGTGATTATGGTCTTAGCCCGAGCAATCACCCAAGAGAAACAAATCAAAAGGATACAGATAGGCAAAGAAGAGGGCAAATTATAGATTTTTTGCATGGTATAATCCTTTACCTAAAGCACCACAGAAATTCCTCTAGAAAAATTTTAGACCTAATTAACTCCTTCAGCAAAGTGGATTCAAAATTAACACTCAAAAATCAGTAGCTTTTCTTTACAAAAACCGTGAGTGAGAAGAGAAGAAAATTAGGGATACAAACTCTTTCATGATAGCCCAGCAAAAACTTAAATACTTAGGAATCAATCTATCCAAAGATCCTGGAGATCTTTACAAGGAAAACTTCAAGACATGAAAGGACAAAATCTCAGAGGATAATACAGGGTGGAAGGACTTCCCCTGCTCATGGATTGTGAGAATCAATATTGAAAAAAATTATATATTACCAAAAGCAATCTATAGATTTAATGCAATCCCCATTAAAGTTCCAATGACAGACTTCACAAAATAGAAAAATAATCCAAAAATTCATACAGAAACACAAAAGACTGTTGTTGTTATTGTTGCTGTTAGGTGCCATCCAGTCAGAATCTGACTCACAGCGACCTTACATGCAACAGGGGAAACACTATTGTCTGTGCTTCTCTGCTGTTCATAGGGTTATCAACAGCGGATTGATTTTTGGGAGTGGATTGCCGGATCCATCTCCCAAGCCTACAGCACCTGGTGTTCCCATGTTGTCTCCCATCCAAGTACTAACCAGGCCAACCATGCTTAGCTTCTGAGATCTGATGGGATTTCATGCCATAGGGCTATGGCTACAGGCACACTAAAGACTACTTATAGCCAAAACACTTTACACTGCAAAATTAAGGCAGGAAAGGTCACAATCCCCGACTTTAAACTATACTACAAGGAGGTAGTAGCAAAACCACCTTGATACAAGCACAAAAATAGGCCTGAAGACCCTTGAAACAGAATTGAGTACCCAGCGATACACTAACACATCTATAGCCACATGAATTTTGAGTAAGGAGCAAAACACATAAATTGGAGAAGAGATAGCTTCTTCAAGAAATGGTGCTGGGAAATTTTAATATCCACCTGCAGAAAAATGAAAAGAGGCCCACACCACTCAATATGCATGAGAGTTAACGTGAAATGGATAAAAGACCGTAACATAAAACAGGAAACCTTAAAATTACTAGAAGAAAAGAGAGGCAATACACTCCAACATATAGGCATAGGAAAGCATTTCCATAATAAGACTCCAATTGCTCAGGAAATTACAACAAGAATAGATAAACGGGATTACATGAAATTAAAAAGCTTCTGTACACCAAAGGAAACAATCAACCAAGTTAAGGAAAACCCCTTAACTGAGTGGGAGAAAATCTTTGCATGCTACACATCTGACAGAGGAATAATTTCTAGAATTTATAAACAACCCAAGAAAGCAACTCCAAGACAACAAACAATCCAGTACTCAAGGGGTCAAAAGAACTGAATAGACAGTTCTCAAATGAAGAAGTTCATAAGGACATGAAACACATGTAAAAATGTATCCCTAGCCATTAGGAAAATGCAAATCAGAACAACTCTGAGATTCTACCTTATTCCAGTAAGAATAGCCAAGAGCAATACAACAAATAAAAAAAGTTGGCAAGGTTATGGAGAAAAGGGAACCCTCTTACACTGTTGATGGGACTGTAAATTGGTTCAACCCTTTTGGAAATCAATATGGAGACATCTCAGAAAACTAAAAGTAGAACTGCCATATGACCCACTTATACCACTACTGGAAATATACACAAAGGGAGACCAGTCATCATACCACAGAGACACCTGCATTTCCGTATTCAATGCAGCAGTTTTGACAGTAGCAAGGATATGGAACTAACCTAGGTGCACATCAACAAAAGAGTGAATAAAAAATTATGGTACATATACACAGTGAAATATTACTCAGCAATTAAAAAAATTAAATAATGTCATTTGCAGAAAAGTGGATGGAAGTGGAGAACAACATCTTTAGCACATGAACACAAGCCCCAAAAGAGAAATACCATATGTTCTTATTCATATGTGGGAGCTGAATCATACTTAACGGAAGTAAAAAATCCTATATATAAACTAATATATAAAAATGCATAATTAAACAGCATGGAATGGACAGTATAAGGAGTAAAATGGAGGGAGTGATCTAGTAGAGGGCAGTGAAAATTGAAGACGATGGTATAGAGAAGAAGGTCAATGAGGAGAGATGAAGGAGAGGTCAAGTTCAATATGAACAACACAACTTCATGAGTATGTTGGAAAAATAGGGGATTATAACCCCAATAATCACCAGAATTTTACTACAAACTAGCCATAATGCTCCATAAACTTTGTGGGTTGATGGAAGGATTGCTAAAAGTGATGTAAAAGATGCATAGTGGAAAAAGCCACAGCTGTATTAATCTGTACCCCTTCATCATCTACTAATAAAGGGAAAAAGTCAAGTTCTTTTAAAGTTTATTATCCAGTATGGATGGGAGAAGGACCTGGCAACCCACTCCCAAAAGGCAATCAGCCATTGAAAACCCTATGAATAGCAAAGAAGCAGGACAATAGTGTTTCATTGGTTGTATGTAGGGTCACTATGAGTCAGAAACCAACTTGATGGCCCCTAACAACAACAACAACATCCAGTATGGAATATTTTATATGTTATTAAATTATATTTTGGTGTATAATTTTAAAAAGGACCATACTAAGATAATGCTGATATGTGTACCTCCCTGCAGCCCTACTACTATGGCATCTGATCCTGTTAGACCTTGAAAGCTAAGCAGGGTTGGACCTGGTTAGTACTTGGATGGGATACTGCCTGGGAACACTTGGGAGAAGAACCTGGCCACCCACTCCCCAAAAAACAACTGCCTATTGAAAACCCAATGAATAGCAGAGAAGCATAACAATAGCCTTTTGTATGCAGGGTCACTATGAGTTGGGCATGTATTGGATGGCACCTAACAATAACACAATTATTTTTGGAGGCAGGTTCTTAATCTTATAGACATAGTCTCAGAGTAATAGTCTCAATTTGACAGTATAATCAGAACTTTGGGTTTTACAACCTTGGTTTTCTTGTTAGCAAAAACTTGATACTACAAAACATGGTTTGTTGCACAGTGACTTGTACTCAGTAAATTCTTATGTGCTCAGTAAATACTTATTGTTACCAATAACTTTGTTTTGGTGAATAAATTAGACAACCTTTTTCAAAGTATGTAATAATGTTGATCGCTATGGGCACAGAATAACTCAGCTATGTGTAGGTTAAGAAAGTCTGAAGGAAATACGTCCTGCAGCAATGTCATGACAAATTTGTGAAACACATCATTAAAAAACATCTTCAAAAAAATAGAAATCAAATACTCCCTGCTTGAGTGAGGTCTTACAGACTGATTTTACATTTGACCAACTTATTGTCGAGTTTGTTTGGAATGAATTGATGTAAGTAGTTTCCAAATAAACACCCACAAAGCTCTTAATGTGAAAACTGGGATTCAGAAATATGAATTTTATTGCCATTGAAAGCAAATGTTTTCTTTTTTGCTCTCTGAGGCATAGAATTTCATAAACCATGATGTTATCATCCCAGTCAGTAGAGAAATAATTCAGTACCCCCAAGTTTTAATAAAGTCAACTAATTTAGAATAAGTTGTCCTTTAAATTTACTATGGGAGAAAGATTCTTATATATGAAGAACTTGATTATACACTGTTCAAATTTTCTTCTAAAAAGAAATAGACAAAAACCCAGGTTAATTCTCATTACATGCTCTTTGCCTCCTAAACTGAATCTTGTGGGACTGTGATTATTTTGAGAAGGGAGAGATGCAGAATGATCACAAGAAAGGCAAGGAATTGCATCCTTATTTTCTGAATGGGTCACTCTGGCTGTGGTCAGCAGAGAGTCTCCTATCCCACATCAAATGGTTTGCTTTGTTGTTGTTGTTAGGTGTTATCGAGTCGGCATCCGACTCATAGTGACCCTCATAGGGTTTTCAATGGCTGAGTGCTTCGGGATTGCCTTTGCTTAGCCATGCTATAAGCAATCCATATGAATTACTCAAAGAATGGGAATACCCATCTTTCTATGTTTCATTTATAAATTAAATGTATAGTTTTTGGTTACTCATCAGTCTAAGAAAAACCTGAGAAAAATGTTTGGGGCCATTTCACAGCAATTAGGAATGGTAATTGCTACAGGCTATGTTCTACTCACTTCATTTCATACTGTGAGCAACTGAGGTGATTGTCCTGTCTCAGCTCTACACATAGCTTCTGAGGGCATTAAGCATGGACAGCAACATCCCTGTTCCTTTCTCCATTTTAACAGAAGCATTCTCAGCTATGGTTCTTTGCTGTGGGCTAAGTCATCCAGCACATCAATAGTCCCCAGCTGACAGTAGCTTGCAGAAATTCTAGTTGGAAAATTGGATGGAATGAGTGACTATCAAGTAAAGAAATAAAGCATCCAGATCCCTTTTACATTCTGACATGGAACTTCTGGGACCTTAAACAAAAGAGTCAGTTACCCTCTGTGTCTCTATGTTCACAATTACTATTTTTTTCCACATGACTTCCAGGCAAACCTTGGGGGTGTAAAAAGAAACAGTAAGATCTTCCCAGTAATGTATGTGATTGTATTTATTTCATTAATTCAAATGAACTTAAAATAAATTAAGATACATTAATAAAATGTTATATAAAATATGTTTTGGCCCTAAAATAATGTTTCCAATGAATTATAGATTTTTAATGAATAATTTTCTCAATATAAAATTAAATAATAAACTACAAATAGCATTTTGATTTTCATTTTGTCTTCTACACATTTAGAAGGAAATTCACCAAATTGATAACATTAGCATCTCATCATTTTTATTTTCTATTTGTATTTTTAAAACTTTTCTAATTTTTCACAATGAGCAAATTATTCATATGGCAAATGGCTAGAGAAAAATCTTGGCATTTTGACATAACAGGTCTTAAAATCTATACCCCACTTGTTGTTTTCCAATGCTTCTCTTACACTTGCCCATACAGTTACATAAATTATCTTCAAAATGTTTGCCTCCCCAAAATAACAATTTTCTTGAGCATTTGCTGTATGACACATCTGAATTTGACCAATTCTAGCAATATTAAGAAAAAAATGATACATTATCTACTTCAGAAAAACAGGAAAGATGTTGATCACTACAATGCTTACTTG
>VMDO01009609.1:11467-76421 GCA_007922755.1 Pedetes capensis | reverse complement strand
TCAATCTGCCATTGAAAACCCTATGAACAGCAGAGAAGCACTGACAATAGTGTTTCCCCTGTTGTACAGAGGGTCGCTATGAGTTGGATACCGACTCGACGGCACCTAACAACAACAACAACGTGTGTGTGCGTGTGTGTTGTATAGTCAAAAACTTGGAATGGCTATTCTATGCTTACATGTTTATCCAAGCACAGCCTCTTTCCTATTAGTAATTCATGTAACACCAAATAAATAAGCAATCAGTTCTATCTCTAATAACTATTCCTCCATGTCCATCACCTATATCTTATTTATTAGACCCTTGATTTTCCCATCTAGATCACAGAAATAGCCTCCTATATTTTTTCCTTGTCCTCAATTACAGGATGCTTAGCTTCTGAGATCTGATGGGATTGGATGCCACAGGGGTAAGGTTGCAGGCTTATCATCTCATAGTTAATATCAAAAGAAATTAGCATCCTTTAGAGCCTCCTTTCTTGCCTCTCCTTCATCATATAACCCAAGCTATCATAGCTCCATGGTACTCCTGTTTGAATCTGAAACACTTGGGTTCCAAGGAACTACTGAAAAGAGTTGTGGAATCCACAAGTATTATTTGGTGACTGAACAAATGATATAAATTGACTATATACACATTACAATGAAATGAGCTAATATATAGTGCATGCAGTATATGTGAGCTACTGGTATCACCATTAATTTCCAAAATATGTATTTCATTTTGTGATTAATAAAATAAAATTTTATTCAAATATAACTATTTGTAATACATTTTCAATTACAGGATGCTCAAATATAACTACTTTTATGTGGATCAGTAGCTTAACTTTTTTTGTTAAAAAAGGGATCCACATATGAATATGGACTACTGCTCTAAACATTCCCAACTTGGTAGTTCTTCGAATGGACAGTAATGTTTATTCTGTACGTGTCACGGATTCTGTGGTTTAGCTTGCTCAACCTCGATTCTGCCTTACTTCTAAGGTAACTGTCTCCGCTGTAGTGCCTAGAAAGCTAAAGGCTATCATTCCCATTTTCTTTTACAGCAACAGAGCAAGGGTTATGGATGCACAAAATAGATGCACTCCTCTAAGATTTAAGATTGAAAACATGTCTGAGACCATCTCTTTGCTTTCCTGGCTGTTTTTCCATTGGCAAGCAATTTTGTAGATACCTTTCTCTACAGCAGAGTTCTTGTGTACATTTTCTGGCTTCCTGAGTGTTGAAAGGCAGTTGCACCAATCTGATTCCTCATTGGCAGATGGGAACAAGATCTTGGATGAATAATTCTAGAAATGGCCTCAGTGCAATAGTCTTCTGGGTACCACTCCTGCCTGGCCAGTGTATAGACTATTCTTCTGGCCTTCTCATGATTGTGTGCTAGTTACCTATGATTTTTACTTACAACCTTTCTTTCTTAAGATGACTCTATTAGTTTCTGTTTCCTTTCCTGATCCTTGACTGATAAAGACCTTGGGAAATATTGCTTTAACATGGAACATATGTCTCCTACTTCCCCACCCTCCTCCTCCTCCTCTTGTCCTCAGTTCAAGTGTCTTATTTGCTAGGAAGCCTTTACCAATCCCTCAGCTGAATCAAGGAACTTCCCTTTCTGTCACCTTTCCATCATGACTCTGTGGTAGTGCTTCCCACCATTGTATAGTAATAGTCAATCTAATTATTTCTTCTTCTTCCTCCTCCTCTACCTCCTCCCCTCCCCCTCCCCCTCCTCCTCCTCCTCCTCCTTCTTCTTCTTCACAGTGCTAGAACTTGAACCCAGGGCCTTGGGCATGCTAGGCAAGCATTGTACCACAGAGCCACATCCCCAGGCCTTCAATCATTTGTCTGTAGAAGGTAACTAGCCACATTTTATTAGTCACTGTTCTCAAGTAAGTGCACCATACCACTTGTGTAGTGAATGAATAAAAACATGGGAATAATAATTAAAAATGAGTAACCAACCCATAATGGAGGAAATGTAATAGCATGAGAGAGGACATGTAGTTTTCTTACAAAATGGTACTATGAACAAGGAACTTGTGAGTCTAAGTATGCTCTTCTTAGATCCCAAACAAGGAGGCCCCTATAGTATTGACCAGGGATGAGCTTGTTTCTTTTTCCTCTCTTTCATCTTTTATCCTTTCTTTTTCTATAAAGAGACATATAGTAAATATTTGAGGACTTTGCAACCATACAATATCTGTTACAACTATTTGACTTGGCCATTTTCTTGAGAAAGCAGCCATACACATATGGGTAGATAATATATAAATAATGAATGTGGCTATGTTCCAATAAACCTTCATCTATGAACACTGAAATTTGAATTTCATATAATTTTCAAATGCCAGAATATATTATTCTTCTTTTGATATTTTCAAGCATTAAAAAGTATAAAAACCATATTAAAATACATAAGAAGGGAAAGGAGGAAAGGGAAAGCAGATCTTGGCCTGTTGGCAGTAGTTTGCCAACCCTGGATTAGAAGATTAAAGGAAGATCTACCAAAGAAGAGGTCAAATTATCCTTACTCACAGATGACATGATCCTTTACCAAAGGACCCCCAAAACTTTTAGACCTAATTAACTCCTTCAGCAAAGTGGCATGATACAAAATTAACACTCAAAAATCTGTAGCCTTCCTTTATACCAATCGTGAGCAGGAAGAGAAGGAAATTAAGGCTACAATCCCTTTCACCCATAGCCCACCAAAAACTTAAATACTTAGGAATCAATCTAACCCCAAATCCTGGAGAACCCTACAAGGAAAACTTCAAAAGATTAAAGAAAGAAATCACAGAGGATACTAGAAGGTGGAAGGACCTCTTTTGCTCATAGGTTGGGAGAATCAATATTGTAAAAATGGCTACAATACCAAAAGCGATCCACAGATTTAATGCAATCTCCATTAAAATTCCAATGACAGACTTTGCAGAATTAGAAAAAATAATCCAAAAATTCATATGGAAACACAAAAGACCACGTATAGCCAAAACACTCTTAAGCTGCAAAACTAGTGCAGGTGGGATCACAATCCCTGACTTTATACTGCAGGGCTGTAGTAGCCAAAACAGCTTGGAACTGACACAAAAATAGGCCTGAAGATCAGTGGAACAGAATTGAGGACCCAGAGATACACTAATGCATCTGTAGCCAACTGATCTTTGACAAAGGAGCTAAGCTGGCAAATTGGAGGAAAGACAGTCTCTTCAACAAATGGTGAAGGGAAACTTAGATTTCCACCTGCAGGAAAATGAAAACAGACCCGCACCTCTCAATCTGCACGAGAGTTAACTCAAAATGGATATAAAACCTCAACATAAAATCAGAAATCTTAAAACTAATAGAAGAATAGATAGGCAATATGCTCTAACATATAGGCACAGGAAAGCATTTCCTCAATAAGACTCCAGTTGCTTAGGAAATCACAACAAGAATCAATAAATGGGATTTCATGAAATTAAAAAGCTTCTGTACAGCAAAGGAAACAAACAACAGAGTTAAGGAAGACCCCACTGAATGGGAGAAAATCTTTGCATCCTACACATCTGACAGAAGACTAATTTCTAAAATTTATAAAGAACTCAAGAAAGCAATCCCCAAGACAACAAATAATCTAATACACAAGTGAGCAAAGGAACTGAACAGATAGTTCTCAAATGAAGAAGTTCATAAGGCCATGAAGCACATGAAAAAAAATGCTCAATATCCCTAGCCATTAGAGAAATGCAAATCAAATCAACTCTGAGACTCCACTTTACTCCAGTAAGAATGGCCAAGATCAACAAAACAAATAATAACAAATGCTGGTAAGGTTGTAGGAAAAAAGGAACCCTCTTACACTGTTGGTGGGACTGTAAATTGGTTCAGCCACTTTGGAAATCAACATGGAGATACCTCAAAAAACTAAAAATAGAATCCAGCTATACCACTACTAGGAATATACCCAAAGGAAGACGAGTCATCATACTGCAGAGACACCTGCATCTCTGCATTCAATGCAGCACTTTTCAAAATAGCAAGGATATGGAACCAACCAAGATGCCCATCAACAGAAGAATGGAAAAAAAAACCACTATGGTACATATACACAATGGAATACTACTCATTAGTAAAAAATGAAATAATGTCATTTGCAGCAAAATGGATGGAATTGGAGAACCTCATTTTAAGCGGACGTACACAAGCTCAAAAAGAAAAATCCCATATATTCTCACTCATATGTGGGGGCTGAATCATACTTAAAGGAAGAAACATAGATACATAGATTGATATATAAAAGATACAAGATACATAGATTGATATATAAAAATGCACAATTAAACTTAGTGTAGAAGGGACAATATAAAGAGTAGAAAGAAGGAGGGAAGGAACTAGCAGAGGGAAGTGAAGATTGGAGAAGATGGGATGGGGAGGAGGGTCAATGTGGAGGGATAAACGAGGAAAGGATCATTTCAATGTAAACAGCACAACTTCATGAGTATATTAGAAAAATAGGGGAATATGACCCAAATAAGCATTTGGGTTTTACTACATAATAGACAAAAGGCTCCATAAACATTGTGGGTTGATGAAAGTATTGCTAGAAATGATATAAAGGATGCATAATAGAAAAAGCCAATGCTATATTACTCTGTACCCCATCATCATTTACTAATAAAGGGAAAAAAAATAAAGGAAGGTCTGGGTTTCCAGTATGGAGTGACTTTGCTCTATTAAGTGGGCTTTGTTTGCATTTCAATTTCTCATATAAAATGAAGATTATAATATCACTTATATCACTGATAGAATTATCTCTGATATAAAATAATAATGGTCAAAGGATTTGAGACCTTCAGAACAGGCCTGAGTTATTTGTAAGCCTCTGTAAGTTCATAACTACTGGGATACTTTGTTTAATAGGTAACATCTGGTGCAAAGACCTTAAACTTTTATATGTATGGCAAAACTACTGGTGAGTAGTGTGTGGTAAGAATACGTTCTCCTCTTCATTTACAACATGAAAGGAAAAGAGGAACAAATAATATATGGGAGATTACCACTCTATTTTTGTTCTGATACAAAAATAGACAAATCACCTCAATTAAAGTTTTCAATAAAATAAATGACAAGAGACTATAGTCCTACATTTTATACCTGGTTGAGTTTCTAGAAGAAAATTTTTCTTGATGCTTTTCCTTCCCTTCCCTTCCTTCCTTCCTTCCTCTCTTTCTTCCTTTCTTCCTTATTTCCTTCCTTCCTTCCTTCCTTTTTTTTCTTTCTTCATACTTTAAGACAGGGTCTCACTGTATAGCTCAGGCTACCCTGGAACTTGCTACGTAGCCCAGGCTGGCCTTGAACTCAATCAATCCTGCTGAACTCATGTCAATTCTCCTGCCTCAGCCTCCTGAGTATTGGGATACAGTTGGGCACCGCCATGCCTAGCTCTTCTTGGTGCTTTTCAAGATTCATGGAATTAGGTAGAAGATATACCTCTCACCACCCTCAGTTCACAGTTGAGCAAGTCATGGGCATAGAACTGTCAAACGCTAATCAGTAGCAAGACTCAAGACAGACCCTGCCTCTGAATCCACTGCAGCACTCTTCCTACTTAGATTTAAAAAACTATTTTTCAATGTGTTTTAATAAAAATTTCCTAAGATTAAATCTAATCATGGATTTATAGTTTGATTGCCCGTGTCTCCCTGAGTTGCAAAGCATTTTCACTTTACGATGTGTAAAACATACGGTTTAGTTTTATATAAACTCTTGTGTGATGAAACACATACAGATATAGCATAAATAGCTCTAATTTCTCATATTTTTCTAGTAATATTATCCATCCCCATGATTCTGACATGTAAAACCAAGGTGAGTGAAGGATGAGAGGTGTGACTTTAAGAAGTAAAGGAGAGTGAGGTCACAAAAAGAAAACCAATAGAAAATAGTTATTACCACCTCATGGGCAAGCACCACCAAGCCCCCTTCTACTGCTTTTCTGTCACATTTGAGAAATTAAGGCATGCCTTCCCACTTATTTTTAGGCATTTTTGTTTCTCATTTTTACTTAAAACTACCCAAGCATATATAGCTGTGCACAATTTCGTACAAAAAAAGGGCATTTCCCACTCCATCTATGTGTAAACATAGGGCTACCCTGACCATATTATTTAAAATTAGAACATCTCTATTACCATACCTTGTCTCCATAACCTTGCTCTATTTTTTTCTATAAATTAATCCCATTCAACATAATATAAAATTAACTTATCACCTGTGTTTATTGTATATTTCTCCTTTCCACCAGAATGTAAGCTCCATGATAGCAAGGAGTTTTGACTATTTTGTTCTCTCATTTAAGAAGGTAGAATAGTGCCTTGCACTATTTGTTGAATTAATAAATGAATTTGTGAAAGTGAGGAATAGGGTATTAGGAACATCTCGATATATTATGTGGTTAAATTTTAGAAAGACTTGAACAAGATACGCAAAAAGACTCTGACAACAGAATCATAAGATGACAGAGAAAAGGAGCACATTGAGTGTTACTACCTACTTATCCATTACCTTATTTTTCTCACCACAACTGCTATCATTCTCATTTGATAGATGATGAAACTAAGGCTAGATAGCTTGTCCAGGTTCATACAATGGGCAAGGGGTGGAGCCAGAATTCAAAACCCCACATATCTGTCTCCCAAAGCCCACATGTGTAACCACTGCTCAGGCAGGGTATTGAGAGCCGCCTCTGTGACCAAGAGAGTAGATGGGAGCCATCTCAGCATACTGGCCTCATTTTACTAAAGTAATTAACAGAACAAGTATCTTATTGTGGGAAATGAGTAGGGGTAGATTCATGCTGAAAAGATTTTGCTTCCCTGAGTCACAGTCTCCATATTTAGCCCATATAGAATGTTACTTTCATTAAAGTTAGAAGGATCTCCCAAAGACATTTTTAATCAAAAGGAAGTTAGCATTGTTTCACACACCAATCAATCCCCAAATCACAGACTTTCAAGTATCAACTTTTGTCATCTTGCTTGGGAGTAGAAAATGGTGTAGCAAGCAAAATACTCGTAGATCCAACATATTGGGGGCAGTAAGTATCAGATCTGCCTCCATGGCTCACCTGTCTTTTTGCCTGTAACTTCCTAAAGTCAAGCACTATAAAGGTGGAGATTTCTTTCCTGAATTTATAGGCATCTTTCCATTTTCCCCCCTCACCTTCCAACTCCTGTTGACATTTCTCCACATATATTTCTTCTCTATTTACAAACTGTAATGTGGAAATAAAAGTTTTACTGCCTTTGTGGCTAATAAATTTCTAGAAGCAGAATCAGACACCAATTGCAAGTCAAAATGGATATGGATTAGTGATCAGGATAGAAAGGGCCAAGGATATACAAGTGGAGGATGTCATGGAAATATATGCTTGGGATGTATAAGACTTCAGGAACAAAGAGAAAGGCCAGCTTTACCAAGTTCAACCATGGGGAGAATATCATTAGTCAGGGGGTCTCTATGGATCCCAATCATACAACCATTCACTTTTGCCTCATCTCTAGCTATACTCTTGGGTAACGAGGATAAGGCAATAGTTTAAATCTTACCACAAAGCAGAGAAAGATAATTGTTTCTGAAGACTTAAAAGAGAAAGTAAAAGGGGAGGGGGGAATCATTATTAATCAAGTGATTTGGAAATTGTAGTTAAGGCATAAAAAGAAAAAATGTTTTACATCCTGTGAAAGTGTTAGGATGTGTCACATGAATATTTCACATAAGTTATCATTTAAATAATAAGCACAACCTGACAGTGTAGGAAAGTATAGCTTATTTGTGGAACACCTTTACTTGTGCAGTCTAATCATTCTTAAGTTTTGTTGTTGTTTAGGTGTTCATAAAAATTAGGCTGGGTATTCAGTTAACATTCAGAAATTTCTTCACATGTCATGATCAGGAATACGTTATTTATTTATTTATTTATGCTTGGGGATCCAATTCAGGCCCTTCAGAATGCTAGGCAAGCACCCTACCACTGAGCTACATCTCCAGCCCAGGAATCTAAATTTTTAAGAAGTCACCTGGGTGATTCGGATGACCCACACTTTGGAAAATGCTAATGTAAGACTGTAGAGCCCTAAAGATACAAAATTGGAGCTAAAATTGAGTTTTTGATCCTCTGCAGACACATATTAAGAAAATTAAATGAGTCAAGTCAGAAGAACATAAATACTTTGGAATTCTCTAGTGTTACCTAAATAATGCCTGCAGCCATAGCCCTGTGGCATCCGATCCTGTCAGCTCTCAGAAGCTAAGTAGGGTTGGGGCCTGGTTAGTACTTGGATGGGAGACCACCTGGGAACACCAGATACCCTAGTCTTGGGAGAAGGACCTGGCAACCCACTCCCAAAAATCAATCTGCCATTGAAAACCTTATGAACAGCAGAGAAAACACTGACAATAGTGTTTTGCCTGTTGTATGTAGGGTCACTATGAGTTGGATACTGACTCAATGGTACCTAACAACAACCACCACCTAAATAATTAGAAATGCCACTAGTTTTTGTAAGGAATATAGAAGAAAATATTTTGTTTATCCCATCCATTGTAATTATTGCGCCACCATATTAAATTCTATCAATTTTTAAAGAATGGTCCTCCCAAATCTCTCAAGCATTTTAATTACCTCACTCGAAAGATAAAATTTCTGCAGGGCGTGGTGGTGTACTCCTGTAATCCCAGCAGCTCAGGAGGTAGAGGCAGGAGGATCGCAAGTTCAAGAGCAGAGGCAGTCTAGGTAACTTAGTGAGACCCTGTCTCAAAAAGTAAAAAATGGTCTGGGGGTGCAGCTCAGTGGTCCAGCACTTGCAGAGCACACAGGCACAAGGCCCTGGGTCCAACCCTCAGGACCACTAAAAAAAAAAAAAAAAAAAAAAAGATAAAATTTCTATTTATCATCCAAAACTCCACATACTAGACTCTAAACATCTCTCTATATGACAAGCCACACATAACAGCTATTACTTATTGTCAAGAACTATTTTTATACATATGATCTTGTTTAATTCTCACAATAATCCTCAGAAGTAGGAGCCATTACAATCTCTGTTTTATAGTTTAGGAAACTGAGGTCTAAGGCTTAGCAGGCTTATGAAACTTGTTCAAGTTCATACAGCCAGGAAATAGCAGAGCCAGTGTTTGAATTCAGATCTTTCTGACTCCAGAATCACTCACTCTTAACCTCTAAGCA
Source organism: Pedetes capensis (assembly GCA_007922755.1). Lineage (NCBI taxonomy): Eukaryota > Metazoa > Chordata > Mammalia > Rodentia > Pedetidae > Pedetes > Pedetes capensis. The sequence continues at coordinate 67,189 of VMDO01009609.1, read as the reverse complement.
ATTCTGCCTCCATTGGGAGCCTTAGTTTATACAGACCCCATGAACATGCACAGATAAACCAAGTATTAATAAAAATTGCACAGCTTGCTGGACATACACAATTCCAGTAGAATAACAGGTCTATTCCATAAGAAATGACATAAAATCAAAATGCAATTATGCTTCTCCAAAATATAAATAAAACCTACATCAACATCCAGTGCTTGTCATTCTTGCCAGCCACGCTTTAACTATGTAAATAGTCATTTTGTTGTCAGCATTTAAACTTTTTAGTCTGTAAGCTGCTACCTGAAACATTCAGTGTGTAGTATTTCCTAACATATCTTCTTATAACCACTAATACTTACATTATTTTTCTCCAAACACCCTAATACATTTAGCCTCCTACAGAAATTTCTGAGGCAAGTAGAATAATCTCTCCCGATCACTCACTACTACAACACCCCCAAGAGTTTAAAAAGAACAACAATGACCACACAAATCATAAAAAGGACATGTCCCAAGGTGGCATTTTCTTTTTCTTAAAATATAATGACAACCTAAGAATCTAAAGATCCCAAAATCCAGCCTTTTTTCCTTAGCTGACTAAAGAAATGCTCTTCTTCTCTTTAAAATGAGACCTTAGGCACCCTTGGCCCCTGAGGTTTGCTCTTCCACGTTTGTATTCCTCTGGCATTGCAAGTTGGCTTGCTCTGCCTCCATCCCTGATTCGGAGGAACATTTTGTGTTATGTTGTATATTGCAGCTGTCTCTGCTGCTAGACCACAAGGTCCATTAGCACAGGGACCACATCTGTTTGGTGTCTCTTGCAATAACCATGGTAGCTGGCACAGGGAATGTACTTAATAAATGTTGTTGTATGAATTAATAAAAGAGTGACCATGAAGCTGACTGGCTCCTAGAGCGAGGTTCTTTCTTCCATCCTCACTAGAGAAACATTTTGAGCTTTACTGGTTGCCAGAGAGAAGAAAGACTTCTTCACTTTACTCAGGACTGAAAGGCCACTGGCTTCTCCAATGATCATCTAGACCTTAGACCTACTCTCTTCAGGCATCACTTTGAAGTATCTTCTGAATCAGAGGCAATTCCAATCTATGAGGCCAGGAAAGCAAACTCTGTCTCCCAGTTAGGAAAAGAACACTAGATGGGGTGGGTTTGGGAGGATAAAAAAAATGAGGGGCTTTCTAATCTCCTCCGAATGGAAAATGTATGTCTGGAGAGAGAAGGAATGGGCCCTACTTGGAAATTAAGGCTCAGAAGGAACAACAAACATTTTCTAAGTGAGAATGGCCAAAGGAGGACTTGACCACTGACCTTGATATGTCTAGAGCAGTAGGGATTCAGAGGGCAGAAATACCTTTTTGCCTCCATCTGTTCAAAAGCTTGAGGAATCTTCTGCTTTTTCCTACCTCAGTTACCTGTTAAGGAAAAGGTTTCATTCTAGTGCGATGGTGCATGCCTGTAATACCAGCTAGTCAGGAGGCTGAGGCAGAAGATCACTAATTTTAGGGTAGAGGCAACCTGTGCACTTCAGCAAGGCTTTGTCTCACAAACAAACAAACAAAAAATTGAAAAGAGGCTGGGGTGCATGCAGCTCAGTGGTAGAGCACATGTCTAGCATATGGGAGGCTCTGGGTTCAACCTCTAAATACTGAGAAAAAGAAGAAGAAGAAGGAGAAGGAGAAGGAGAAGGAAGGAAGGAAAGAAAGAAAGAAAAAGAAAGAAAGAAAGAAAGGAAGGAAGGAAATACCAGGAAGAAAAGAGAAAAAAGAAAAGGTTTCTGTGTTGTTGTTTTATCTTCCCCCTCCCCTCCTCTAGTCTGGCCACATTCCTCTTTCCTTCTTGCTTCCTTCCCTCCCTATTCCCTATATTGTGACAGGCAAATTTACTCATTTCATTTTTCCCTCTCTTCAGTAGCACTGGCCATAGTCAGCACTTGAAGAAAGAGAAACAGTCAATCTGATGTCTGGAAACAGAACTGTTGCAAACCAAAGGATTAGAAAGTTTTTTTGAGGGAAGAGAATACTATTTTAAGAAACAACGTGGAATAATACAAAAAGAAAACATCTCTTTCTAAATAGCTAAGTATTTTTAAGACCTGGAATCAACTCTCCATTGTAAAGAGACTTCAACCTAATTTCTGGGATGGTGTTTAAAAAAATGCCTCCTTTTGAGTACTATCATGTTTTTCTTTTTAAAGCTACCCTTTCGCATAGACTATCTTCAGTATATTTCTTTTTTGTTATAAAGTCATAAATGGTAAGCATCAGATTAAAGTTGAATTCATGCAAAACTTTTCAGTTTTTTTAATGGTTTTAGCTTCTTTATCTCAAAACATCATTTTTTAAAGTTAATTTTTCAATAGTATGAGTCTCCTGTCTGTCTCATCTTACTGCAAGAAAAAAGTAGCCTCTCTAGTCAGTTATGCTTCCTGTATTGCAACTGCACTTTCAGACAATGCTTCTGGCCTGTCTCCCAGCACTAATGATCACCCTTCATTTGGGGGATTCAGTTATAGCTTTCTGGTTGCTGGTTGTTTCTTGCTGTGACTTTACCTGTTCAGTGATTCTAATAAGTATTCCTTTTTCTTCAGCTTGTTTGAATAGATTGTTGTGGATTGTCATTGTTGTTGTTAGGTGGCGTCAAGTCAGTGTCTGACTTATAGAGACCCTGGGTACTTATAGGGCTTTTAATGGCTGATTCATTTTTTGGGAGTGGGTTGCCAGGTCCTTCTCCCAAAAGCCTATAGCACCTGGTATTCCCAGGCAGTCTCCTATCCAAGTACTAACCAGGCCTGACCCTACTTAGCTTCCAATATCTGAAGGGATCGGATGCCACAGTGGCATCGCTGCTGGTGTGGATTGTAATAGGAAATAAAAAATAAATTTAAAAGATTTTTTGAAATCACCTGAATTCAGAGTTGCTAGCACCATCAAATAATACCTGGGACCCTACATAAAACATACAATCAAGACTGAACTATTGAATAGCAATGAAAATCCTTTCCTCAATCAAGCAAGGAATATATCAAACAAAAATATGAAGAAATAATTTATTTCTTAATAGTTGCAAGTGTAAGGTTGGGCCATGTACATTCAGAATGATTCTAAATAAATTTCTTGGATGTGGGGAAAAAGAGGTAGATTCTGCAAATTATAGAGTAGTAAACATGACATAGCACCTCGATAAGTGTCTAGAAAGTGCTATTTAGTAGAATACTGTTGTTTGTCATTCGATGTTGTCAAGTCAGGTCCAACTCATAGCAACCCCATGTATACCAGATGAAACACTACCCAACACTGTGCCATGCCCAGCACTGTGTCAGTGCTTCACTGCTATTCATAGGGTTTTCAATGGCTGATTGTTTTGGGAGTGGGATGCCAGGTCATTCTCCCAAGACTACAGCACCCAGTATTCCCAGGCGGTCTCCCATCCAAGTACTAACCAGGCCTGATCCTGCTTAGCTTCTGAGATCTAAGGACACCATATGCCAGAGTAGTACTGCGGTAGACATTTAGCATAATATCCACTATATTTTTTGCATCTCTGGTTCCCTTTTCAGGTCTATTTCTGCCCAGGAACACAAAAAAAGCAGCCCTCCAAAATAGATGAATCCTTGCCCTTCACCAGGTAACAGAGGTGATGTGCTTTTGTTTTTATGCGTGGTTGTCTTTAATGTTCTTGAATTCTGCAAGAGACTCCGATTGTGGTACAATTAATTTCCCCTTTTTTCTTAAGCTTATCTGAGTGGCTTTATGGCCCTTGAAACTAAATGAAATCTGACTAGATAGGCAAGTGAAGGAAAGATCTGCACATACTTTGAAAAAGGACAAAGTAATCAAAGTAATCGTCAGTATGGAGTAACTACGACTAGCCCCAACCTATTTTTGTTTTGTCATAGGATTAATAACCTTATATCTCAATTTTACTGTGGCTGCTGGAGATGTTACAGATCTCTTGTTTCTACCTGTCCAATATCTATGCACCTACTTCTTTTAGTAGTATGCTACTTTTACGTTGGGAAGCAAAAAGCCTTCTTTGAATGTCATATTTTTTTCTAGTGTTTTCTCAAGGCTAATTTTTATTTTTAAAGTGTCTTTGATATATATAATAATGTGACATTTACATAAATTATGAAATGAACATAGGAACTAGAAAATTGCCTACACATTCCATCCATCTAAATATTTCTCTATCCTAACTCAATCTTCTGCCTCTTCAACTACTGCCTCTGCTCCCTACACTAGATAACTATGCAATCTTGGTGGGAAGGTCAAGCAAAATGTCTCCTTCTATTTTGCCCAAAGGCTAAACACAAAACATTAGTGAAGCCAATTCTACTCACCCATTCCTGTCTCTTTAATGGCATGCAGAACAGATGGAAAAAAGGTGGAGCAAATTCATTATAATGAGGATATTCTAACCTGAAATGATCTCAATACCTGGATGTAACAGTGTCCCTGGGCTTTCTGAGATCTGGTTCTCCAGCTTTTCCTTTATTTCTAAGAGCTATCCCACATCCTGAGATAATTTTATTCTTGTTTTGTTTAGCCAAAGTTCTTATACCCACATTACCAAAGAACTCTTCTCCGATAACATGGGTAGATGCAAATTTAAGGTTTCAAAAAGCTTTTTGATAAAGCCGTGTGAGGTATTTTTATAAATGGGATGCACTTGAAGATAAGATGATAATGAAATTCTAAAATAATAGACACCTCTAGGGAGAACTAGAAGAGGACTGGACCAATAAGGAGGTACCAACTGAATCTTTAATGCTCTATTTCTTACAAAGAAATCTGAGGCAATATCATAACCTGTTAAGTTGTAATAAAGTTTTTAGGTGACTGTTACATTATATTATTTGCTATTAACTCCTTTGGGTTTAAATAACAAAAACTTAGGTGGCTCTATGACAGGTTGAACAATTGTGGTCATGGGGGTGCTGATTAATAGGTCAATGTTACCCTATAGGCAGATGTGTGCATTGGGTTCTACCTTGGACAATGTTTTAAAAAATTATTTAGAAAAATGTAAAGAAAGCATGAAATTTTTGAATGAACCAGAGATGATGAGATCAACAGCAAATATGTTCAATGAAAGAATTGGCCTACAAAATGATGCCACAAAATAGAATTGTGGGCTGAATCTCACTAGGAAAATAGAAAAGAAAAAGGAACGCTACCATTTATTGAGTGATTATTACATGACAAGCCTTGTTTTAAATATGTTACATATTTTATTTAGTCTTTATAATAACCTTATGAGGAGACATTATTATCATCCCTTTTATAAGTGAGAAATTGAAGCAAATAGGGATTATAAAATTTTCCCAAGTTCACAAAGTCAGCATATGTTGGAACTAAGATATGAACTAAGATATGGTATAACTCCAAGGCCTGAGTTCTTAACTGCTATACGATATATAAAGGTTTGTGCTTCTATTTCCCACAAGTCCATTCTCCAAAAAAGTGCTTTGTTTTTGGAAAATGAGTACAATATAGGTCAGCAGAGCCTAAATTCTTAGGCTCCATTAATAAAAATATTGTATCAAGAAGCCATGGTCACACTGTACCACACACTGTCTCAGCCCCCACCTGCTCTGCATATCACACTGGCAGAAGCACATCAACAAAAACAATAGACAGGGTTTGTGAGAGGAAACCAAGAATCAACACTGGTGCCCTAAGAATGTGTTAAGAAACTGGAACTACTAGCTTGGAAAAGATATAACCAAGGCAAGGGGCGGTCATGACAGCTGTCTTTGCATGTTTCCTGTGCCACATGGAAGAGGGATTAGATTATTCTGTTTGGTCCCAAGGGAGCAGGAAAAATAAGAACTTAAAAGGAGAGAAATGTTAAACACTGGGAAGAACTTTATACTGATCCAAACTGTTAGAAGATGAAATGGACTGTCCTGTGAAGAAGGCAGTTGCCAGGAGCTGGATGTTTCACTGCAAAAGTTCCTTGTTCTAATGTGATGCTGGCTAGAAGGACTTCCCTGCTAATGTTAAATGATAATCAAATCCACTACTGTAAAATCATTGTCCACACAGAGACCTATTTTTATGGCATGATCCTTATGTGACTCCCTGGTGCTCCCCTTTGCTACTAGGTGAATCACAGTAAAGGAATCATTTAGTCTTTTCCTCCTTCAATTTTTTCACCTCTAAAACGACTATCCTGCTGTCTGTCTTACCTACCTTATATGGATTTTAGTGAGTATATTAGGCTATCTCAAATATAAAAATGCTTTAGGAAAACTGGAATAATATGCAAATATAACCCATGATGACTATAAATTCTGTTTACTATTTATCTGAGACTCCCAACCTTCTCTGGCACTTTAATCCATGGATTCTCTCTGAGCTTTCTTAGAACTCATGGTCTTTGATGGGGGGGGGTTGTTTATGCATATTTTGTTTATTTATTTTACAAACTTTTACTGAGTTACTGCTATATGTCAGGCAATGTATTAGTATTGTTGTAGCTGTCATTGAATAACTACATGTTGAGGGAGACCTCATCTTTTTCCTCAAGGTGTTTGCAATCATTTAAAGATTTCTGTCAATATATCAATAACATAATACTAGACAAAGTATCTGAATGCCATAAGATAAAATCCCACAGATTACAGGAGAGTGGGAATTCCAAAATGCTTGGCCGCTTTCTTATTGTCAGTTCTGCTGGGACCCAGTAGATACTGGTTCTCTTTAAGATTATTGCCACCTCAATGCTAACATGTGGTCCAATTATCTGAGTTACAATTTTGAGTCCCTTTGCATGGGCCATAGAGGAAGAAGTGTGATTGTTTTCCTTATTTTTTCTTAACATAGAGAAAAAAATGTGAAACTTAGAATGGTCAAGTACAAGGCACTGTAACTAGTGTTGCAATGCAAAAAACAAGGCTTGTTTCAAAGAATGATTTATTACAATTTGCTTTTTTAGGTGTTTAATAATGCCCAATCAATACTGTTCACTTTATCCTGGAGTGAGGCTGATATCTTTTTTATGTGTTAGAGTTGCTGGAGTTTGGTAGAGTATAAACTAAAAGGCTACTGCAAACAATGGGCAAATAAAATGTAACAGGTTCCACTAATTCCATTGATATGATAATTAAGTCTTACAAAACCTCCTGCAATGTAGCTATCATTTATTTGTATATGAGAATGATAAGTAAAAATAATACTGATTGAATGTTTAGTATGTTCCATGCATTGTTGTTATTGTTGTTTTTGTTAGGTGCCATCGAGTTGAGTTTGACTCATAGCGACCCTCACAGGGTTTTCAAAGAGTGATTATTTTCAGAAATGGGTTGCCACATCCTTCTCCCATTTTTTCCGTGCTGGGGATCAAACCCTGATCCTCAGAAAGTGCAAAGCAGTGCTTGTAACTACTTTATATGCACCATTTGATTTTTGATTACTCTTATTATCCCCATTTTACAAACAAGGAAACTGAGTCCTAGAGTGATTAAGAAACTTTTCCAAGTTTACAAATCTAAGAAGTGGTAAAATCACGGTTTGAACTAGGATTGTATTAATAAGTAAGATAAAAATAAGGAAATAAAAATACTTAAGGATCTATAATTAAACAATATATACCCTTGTATATACACATTTACACACATATTTAAATTTACTTTTCTAAAATTATTTTTTGTGGCTTACAACAAAGGACTCAAGTACAATAAGATTAAGAAAATGAACAATCAAGGCCATGAGGAGCAAGACACTAACCATATGAGGTCAACCAGTGATTGATCATCAAATGTGGAAATAAGAAAAGAAATTTTGACCCTTATTAATGTCATTTTATGCTAGTAACCAATAGTTTCTAGTTTCATAATCCTACATTATACAAATTAAATCCTGTGAAAGCTATGATTTTTCCCGGTCATATTTTTAATTTGAGAGCATCACTGGAAATAAGAATTTCCTGCTATTAATTCTAAAATGAAATAATAAAAATCTAAAAAGTATTTCCCAAATGGAAAATTTTACTTTAAAGTTAATTCTAACCCTTCTTTTCTTACTTAGTCTTCAGGGCCTTCCTATCTATCATACGGGAGAGGCTAGAATTCTTTTGCTTCTTCTAGAAGCAGGCAATTTTCCCTTTCCAGCATCTGGCATGCACAAGTGCCTAGCACACAGAACCCACTCAATAAATGTTCTGCAAGAGAATATTGAATAGGCCTATAATGATGCAATGATGTTCAGTACAAATGTACCACCAATATGCAATATGAGTTTAAAAAATTATAATTTCACCAATTCTAAAGGCTCTGTGGACCCACCAGTTTTCCAGTAGCAGTACTGACTTGCAAGGAGCTACTTCAATGTACACTTTATTATGCTCTCATGCATCAGTACTGGTCTGTTAACACCTTGCACTGTCAGAGGTCATCACACTAGAATGCGCTACCCTGGGGTATGTGCTAAGATGGTATCATAGGAATCCACACCCAATGGACTATGGAAGAAATAAAAGCTCTAATTTTATTTTTTTATTTATTCATTGGTGTTTTTCATTTTATTTTTGGGACTATATGCTTTCTAATAATAAATGATATATCAATGTAATGATACAATTTTAATGTATACATAAATATGCACATTTGAGGCCATAAGACTTTACTGATAGCAATTTAAATGTATACATTAATATACAAATGCTGAGGCTACAAGATCATTTTACTGATAGCAATGTGTGATCTAAAAGTCTGAAGACAAGCTCTACTCTACATAATTTTTCTAAGATAAAGGTAATCCAACAAAAATATCTTTGTGATTATAAAAAGTTTGTTTTCTGTGGTGGAGGTTCAGAGTAAAAGTGTGGGGTAGACTGGTCTTTTATATTTCCCATAACATATATTAAATATACATGTTGTTGTTGTTAGGTGCCTTCAAGTCGGTATCCGACTCACAGCAACCTTCATAGGGTTTTCAATGGCTGTTTCGGGATTGCCTTGGGAGTGGACTGCCAGGTCCTTCTCCCATTTTTGCGGTGCTGGGAATTGAACTCAGGACCTCAGATACTGCAGCGTAGCACTCTACCAACTGAGCTAAATCCCAGCCCCTAAATATACATATATAACATATATACACTACATATAATATATATATTTACTTGCTGGGTCAAGTATTCTGAATTATTTGCTAGTTCATTCAGACATTAAACATAGCAACTCTCACTGATTCTTTTTTTTTTTTCCCTAAAAAGGAATACAATGAAATCCTAAGAAAGTTTTATTTATTTATTTATTTTCCATCTGCCTCCTGTCTCTGAAGTTTGTCATTCGGAAGGAAGGTCCTGTCAAGTTACTCAAAACCTGTGCTGGGTATTAAAAGACCTGGGTTGAAGTTCCTTCTCCATTGGTATTCTGTGCAATAATAAGCAGCCTATCTAATTTGTCCTGGCCTCATTTCTCTTATGGGTAAAATAGAGATAATACCACTTAGCACCAATCTTAGAGCAGTGTGGTGTGGATAAAGAACACTTTATTCCTTCTGTCAACTGAATACAGAGGATCATAAATATAATCTTTAATATTATCAAGTTAAAATACTGTGATTTTATATATTTTTCTCTTTAGAAATTATTTTCCTTTAAAAATAAATAAAATATCACATTTCGAAATACCACTTTGTTTTCTAAACTTCTTAAACTTAAGTTTTCTCTCTGTTTCTCTTTCCCACTCTTACACACACACACACACACACACACACACACACACACACACACACACACGATAACTTTACCAATATGAGAGAAAAACCTTAAGATGGCATCTAGGAGACAAAAAGGGACTGGAAATAAGTTCTCTCCTTCAGCTTTCCTTTAAATTTTAAAGCTATGCTTCTAGGCTATAAAATCATATTGTTTATTTAATCTTCAAAGTGTTTAAGAATAACTCACAGCCTCTTCATCAGAAGGACTCTTAGGAAAACATCTAGGTCCTAGAATAATGCCTGGCACATAGTAAATGCTGACTAAAAATTCAATGAAGGTAATCTGTGAAAAGCTATTTTAATCTTAAAAATTAAAATCAACTCAGAATTAAAGAGACTAATTTGGCCAGAATTGCTAAATAGTTAAGAATTGAGTCTAAAATTTATTCCTTCTAATTTCCAGCTTTGGCTTTTTTTCAGCAACCTGTTGACTTGTTTATATCAAACTGTTAAATATGGTATAATCTGCCAAAGATGCATCTTAGCAAAAATATCATTAAGACTAGTTCTTAGGTTCATCAGCTCCAAGTCATCCAATATATAATATTCACATATGATGGGAAATAGGCAAAATAAAGACCACATTGTTACGTATGTTATAACAATATAAATCCTGCATATATTAAATCACCAGTCTAATTTTGAAGACAAAGGGTCAGCCCATCTTGCATTACTTATTCTACCTTATAGTACAGTTTGCATGTCCACACAGGTAATTGCAGTCTTCTGCTCTGACGAGGTAAAAGTAGATTGGCTATTTTGGCAAAATGTTTATCTTTGTTTTTGTGTGTTGTATTGATTTTTCTGAATTTATCTACGAATGAGGCATTAACAACCTCAATGCATCATAGTCCTAATAAACTTATCTTGCACTATTTTGGCCTTTTCGATAGGTAACCCCCTGAGAAAAGAAATCTAAGCTGATAAAAGTCTTTCTTGCCCACTTGTTAGCCAGGTCATGGTGTAAAATCATAACACAATACAAACCTCTTTCATGGAGCACCACATAACAGCGATCAAAAAAAAAAAAATCCCCTCACTTCCATATCCAGTGGAGTTGTAGTTTATTACCATAACCCTCCCAAGTCAAAAGGACACCAGTTTCAAGCCTGGCAACTTGGTACAGACAGGGTTTTCTCTCTTTATCTCACTCCGCTGGGCCTCTCTACCTGTCCTCTCCTACTGTCTACAGGTCCCGAACATTAGAAAATAGAAAATGTGATGATCTTTGTGTGTCTCTGTAAAATGTGTGTGTGTGCGTGTGTTTGGGTGTAACGGGCCTTCTGTTTGGCTGCGAACCTTGTCCGTCACGGCGCAGGCCAATGGCAGGCTGCCTTATATAAAATGAGTGTTTTCAGTCTCTCCGGGTTGCATGTACTGTATGTGGAGCAGTGTACAGTGAAGCGGAGGCAGAGCGGTTCCGCGAGCTCCTCTCCACTTTCCCATAGAGAAACCCTGACTGGCCACTGAGGGCGAGCCACACACACGCCCTCACGCCCGGCGAGCCCGCAAGGTAGGCGCCCCCCATCCCCAGCCCTTCGCGGGCGCTCTCCCCACACTTTCTGTTTTCCTACTCACTTGCTAGCAGCCGGGCTGCAGCCCCAAGGACTCCGCGGCAGGAGCAGCGGCGGCGCGGCGGCGGCAGCCGGTAGGGTGGACTTGAGGAAGACGAGGGAACCCCGCGCGTCCTGAGTCGCGGCCGCCGGCCGGCCCGCTCCCAGAGCACTTTCCCCCTCCGCCAAAACTTTAGGTCGGGAGAGGTCAGAGGCGAGGGTCGCGGCGGCCGCGCCGGCGGGCCCCGGGGCGGGGGGCGCAGAGGCAGTGCCCTGCGAGCGGGAGGCTGGGGGCCGGGCTGGGGAGTACTAGGCCAGCCGGTGCCAGGCTGCGTTTGCAGCCAGCACCTCTCGGCGCACAGGCAGCGCCGCCCGAGGGGGCACGGAGCCGGGGCGCGGGCTGAGCAGCCCGAGGAAAACAACAACAGAGCCCTCACGCCGGCGGGCGGCTTGTGGCCGCCTGGGGAGCCCCAAACTTCATCTCGGCGAAAGTACGTGGAGCCCAGCCTGGGCTCGGCTGCCGGAGGTGGGGCCTGGGGAGCAGGGGCAGGGGAAGAAGGTACGGGAGCCAGCTCTCGGTGGATCCATGGAACGTTTCGTGTGCGTTGCTGACCGACCGGGAGCAGCAGCCCAGTTGCTCGTTCATCTGGAGAGTTGGGATTTGGGTGTTCCGGCCCCGCGGATTGGTGCTCCCTCACCCCCGACCCCTAACCAAATGCGCGGCGAGTGGGGAAAGTGCTGTTTTAGTGCCAGAGTTAGCCTAGAGGAAGAACTAGGGGAGAAGGGGAAGAGGGAGAGAGAGAAGGGGAGAGAGGAGAGGGAGGGAAGAGGGGGAGAGGGAGGGGAAGAGGGAGGGAGGGAGAGAAAGGGAGAGAGAGGGAGAGAGAGGGAGAGGGAGAGAGAGGGAGAGGGAGAGGGAGAGAGAGAGGGAGAGAGAGAGAGAGAGAACGGGAGGGAAGAGAGGAGGGGGAAGAGGAGGAGGGAGGCTGTGTCAGGATTTTGCTTGAATGTGGGATTATGTTGTGTCAATAAGTTTAAGGTGGAGAGAGCGAGGCTGGGGGTGGTGGTGGAGGGGAGGAGGAAGGCCTTGGCTGTTAAAAGTCTCGTTTCTGAAGGTAAGTTATGGCATTGCATGGTCGCGATGACAGAAAACTTGCAGATCCTTTATCTGGGGATGGGGTCGATGCCTCTAGAAAGAGCTCCTCAGCCCTCTTAAATCACACTCGTGTTACACTGTTATTTGCTGCGATCCGGGTCGCTAGTAAATTACAGAAATCAGACTCGAGGTTTCTTTTTCTCCTCCACCTCGTCTCGCTCACTCACGCTCAGAAATGTATTTTTATTTTTTTTTGGTATTGTATGAAACTTAAAGTAACTGAGACCGAACCCGAGTCTTGTAATTTACAAGGACCCTGAACCCAAGAATCCGGAGCACGTTTATGTGTGAAATATCCCCGATCATTTCTGCTAAATGAGGAAGGTAAAACGAAACGATGCAAAAAGCTAAGACACAACATGTACGACAGAGGGGGGGGGGGGAGAGGGAGAGACAGAGAGAAGCTATTTTTTGCTTTCCTTTCTGTAGAAAGGAAAATAAAGCGTGCATTCCCCTTCCTTCCCAGTGTGTAGATTCTAGTCAATATTTTAACTGTCTAAGGACAAATTAGTCCAGGTGGATCTTGTTGAAAAGTTTCGCGAGGTGGGGTGGAGGTGGGGGGACGAGGAGGGAGGTGGGTGGAGGTTGTGGGGGATGGGGACAGAGCGAGCTCTGCCTCGGCTAATGGTCATTGGCCTGGGGCTTTGAAACCATTGCCTGTCCTGCTAATGACACGTCCAGTTCTCGTCTCCCGGCCGCGGACGCCGGGCTGCCATTCCCGGGGCTGGCTGACTGGGACTGGGCTACTTTCCTCGCGCGGGGAGGCGCTCTCTTTGCCATCCCCAGGGGTTGCCCACTCGCGGCGTGGGCCCCCCACGCGCGTCCCCTCCCCTGCGCGCCGCCGCCACCTCTGCTCGCGCGACTTTTGTGGCCAGCGGCGGCCAGGGATCGCGGGGGGTCCCCGGCGCGGACGTCCCCGCGCGGCCACCCAGCGCCCAGCCCCACGCGCGCGGCGCGGTCCAAGCCTGGAATGGCAGCGCCGCGCTGGGCGGTGGTGGTGCCTCCCAGGGGGGCAGCGGAGCCTGAGGCAGTGGCGGCGGGATCTTCGCCGGGGCCCACGGGGGGAGGAGGAGGAGGAGGGGGAGGAGGAGGAGGAGGAGGAGGAGGAGGAGGAGGAGGAGGAGGAGGAGGAGGAGGAGGAGGAGGAGGAGGAGGAGGAGGAGGAGGAGGAGGAGGAGGAGGAACAGGAGAAGGAGGAGGGGAAGGAGGAGGAAGAGGAGGAGAGGGAGGCGTTTTCTGCCCAGACCGCCGCCAGTTCGAGCGTGCATGGGCAAGGGGACACCCCACTCGTTGCTCCTGCGTTATGGAAAGGTGTTTAGTGACTTTTACGCCCCGAGTGTGGGATTTGCACTTCATTTTTTTTTCTTTACCCCTTCCCCAAAGCAAGATGGACTCTATTGCCTTTCTCTTTCTCCCTCTGCCTCTGTCTTGACAGCGTTGAAGATCGACATTTTGTACTAAGATGCAAACTTGATGGTGACCAGCAACAAAGCCAGGGTGGGATCCCTCACTCCCTTCCTCCCTCCCAGTTTCCTAGCACCCACCCCGACCTTGCAGACCTGGTGGCTCTGCTCTTGCAGCCCTGGGCTCTGGCGAATGTTTTCCCCAGTAGGTTCAGATCTCCAATCTAGGTACTGTGACCCGGGCCAGGCTTTTGAGAAATGGCTGTGGCTGCCTAAATTCTGCAGGGCTGTGATACCTGGACCCGGCTGCCTTCACAGTGGCACCTCCTGTTGGCTCCTGGACACGGGGAGCCTCAGACAGCCTATAGATCTCTATGGTTTGGCTACTGGTGTATTTGTTCTGGGGGCAGTGATCACTTGTGCAAGTTGATGAATGATCGCTGTGTGGGTTTTGCCTTCACCAAATGCATCAACTTTCTTTCTGCTTTGTACAGAGGAGCACCGAAGATTAAGAAGGCAGGGTTCTGGAGAGACCCTGGAATGCCTGCTGGGCTGCCCTCCCTCCTCTACTGTTTGAATAGGGGAAGCTGCTTTGCCTTTCTTGCTCCTGCAGCTCTTGGGTGGGAGAGTGGAGAGAGGCAGGGGGCTGGTGGGAAGCTGGACTCCTGGGTTTTGGTGTCCTTCCATCATAGATACTACCTGACTTGGGAGTCTATGTAAAACCTTATCATACTGATGATGTACCTTTATTTGATACTTTATAGGTCAGTATTATATGACAAAGGCTTTGCTGCAGTTCATCTTCCTCCCTGTGTACTTCCCATTTTACCTTCGTGGGTAAGTATGCAAACTCTTTATACAGGCTATTAGTAATAACATAATAGCCTTATGGTTCACACAAGAAGATGCTTTATTGGAGTTACAACACCCTAGAAAGCTTATCTCACTGAGTTTCTTACAACAGAAGTCAATTTATGCTTCTTAGTCTTTCATATTAAGCTGCAGATTATTTCAAGATAGTTTAATTGTTCATTTCTTGTTTATCTGCAAGTGTCATTTGAAAACTGATTTTCAGATAGACATTTTAATTGATAATGACATTTTATAGAGTTGCAGGGCTAGTAAATTTGTTAGACAGTACTATAGAAAGTTTGTAGTGTATGACTGGACTTATTAAAAACCCAAGGAAGCATTGTAAAGAAGGCCTCTCTAATTATAGTGACTGACACTTGCTTTCTCCCAGGTTCTTGAGTAACCTGTGGTGTTTATAACAATTACTCTTGGGTTGGGGAAAGTTAGACTGGGTAGTATAGTAAATCTAGTATTTAGTTCATAAGCTTGATTTGAAATTGATCATAATTTCCTTCAAAATTTACATGTTTGGATAAATTAGGACCATTTGGGTAGTGTGTATATAAAATAGTGACTTTGAAATTTGTTAAGGGCCTTTTTCAAATATATGCCTTCCAAACTGAAAAAACTGCAAAGTATGTGTAGGACTTTTAGTGTCTGAAAAGTTTGTGAGAGATAACAGTTTAGTGAAAACGGGATATATGGAGCATTTGAAAGCAACACATCTGAAACTGCAGAAAACCAACTTGCAAGTTTACCCTTCCATCGTAAAGGAACATCCCAAATCTGAGTTGCTGATATGCTGAGAAAATTAGTTGTCCAAAATTGTGAGTCAACTGTGGTACTTTGTGATATTACCATATGAATTTGGAGATTGTGTTTTATGAATGAAAATGGACGGAGTTCGGTTTTCTGTGAAAGAAAATTCAGGGACCTTGTCTGTTTTGTTTCCTGGTTTGCAGGATGGGAGATTGTATATATTAATAATATATTGTCTTAGTATTTAGAGGGATTGGGTTTGAAGATTGAGACTGTGGTATTCTCCATCTAGTAACAAAACATACTTTGACATTACTTTGGATTTTAAGTAATCTAAAATTCTGCATCCATCACTTTTTATTGAATGAAAATATTACATTACTCCTCATAATTAGGTAGAACCTTCAGTTGGAGATGTCATCATATATATATATATATATATATCACTAGCTAGTTGGAATGAGGTTGTTCTATAAGATGAATTTGGTACATTCCAAAATATGTGGATTTCAGTGATTTTTATTTTTTAACTTGTTTGGAAGAAAAGATTTTCATTTTGAATGTATGGCAATAGTATTCAAAACACATTCTTGATTACTAAGGAACACTACATTTATACATGTAAGGTACATTATTTTGTTCACTATAGCAAACCATGGATATATATTTGACCAATTCAAAAATTAATATGGGAATCAATAACAGAATAAAGGCAATCTGATGAACCCTTGCATTTCTTCAAGCTATTAAATGACTTCTTCATTAAACTATTTTCAAGAGAGTCTTGGTCTTCAAAGTCAGTGGAATAAATAGTTTTATAGGGTAAAACTTAAATGGTGATGTTTAAAAATCACTTTGCCAATGAATTACCTGTTATTTACATTTAAAATGTATTTATTGGATGTGAAGCTTACTTATCAAAGTAAGCACTTAAATTTTTGCTTCTTCACTGTCAAGAGTTTACAAACTTCCCATTTTATTATTCTGCATATCTCTATTAAGTTCTGAAACTGAAGCCTTCATTTGCATTTCACATTTAATGCAGATGTAAGAATTTATGGGATAGCATTGCAATTAATACAGAAGGAAAAATAAGTCTGAAAATAATGTGGTGTAACTTAGTAGCTAAAATAATTAAGCTGTATTTTTCAGTAAAATTATAAATAATTTCTATTTTTGTTTATTTTTTTGAGATAGAGTCTCACTATGTAGTCCATGCCATCCTAGATCTCAGCATCCTTCTGCCTCAGCATCCTATGTGCTAAATCTACAGGTATGCACCAACCATGCCTGACCATGGAACATATTTTTAAGTGAATCTTGCTATGAATATCAGTTTTACATTAGAAATCTCTAATAAGAGTAATAAAAGTTTCACAGTTCAACCCTCAATTGTTATATTCAAATTAATTTAGGCAGTTAATTTTGACATATTGCATCACTTACCGATGTTGAATATCTCTTTCTTAAGATTTAAACTTAAGCAGGTGCTTAAGAAGGTACTTTTCTTGAACTTGAACTTGTAGTTTGAAGTTTATATCTTTTTTTTTCAACATTTCATCGTGAAAAGCACCTTGGTATCTCTGAGTGGTATCTCACCTATATTTTTAGACAGGTTTTTAAATTTTCACTATCAAATAAAAAAAAACTCAACATAAGCAAAACATTATAATTTTACTGCTTTTTTTTTTAATCATATGCCCTAGGTACATTAGATACAGGTGGTCCCTAGGCTACACTTTGAGAAACAGTATTCAGAAGATAGTGATGACCAAGACTAAGACTAACTGGAGGTTTTTTTCAGCTTGAGGATTCTATGACCATAATTCAATCAGTAGGTTTGTACTACCTCAAGGGTAGTCATCACATACTGTGTCAAATTGTAGATATTTCTGAATTTTAAGTCATACCTGAGAACATTTTAGGTACAGTTTCATTCAACATTCATGTTTTTATTGTTGTTAAGTGTCATCAAGTTGGGTCTGCCTTATATGACCCTATGTACAACAGAATGAAACACTATCTGACACTGTGCCATGCCTGGCACTATGTTTTGGGATTGTTTTGGGAATGAGCTGCCAGGTTCTTCTCCCATTTTTGAAGTGCTGGGAATTGAACCCAGGGCCTCAGAGTACACACACCAAGTACTCTACCAATTGAGCATTCATAGGTGATCATAATATCCTTTAGAAGGCAATTATATTTCCTTAAAATTCCAGTACAGTATACATCATATTAAAACTGTAGAAATATGCCCAGAAAATTCTCATACATTAATGCAAATTGTTTTAAATTTTTTCTTTCAAAGAAAAGGATATGGTAGGAATTGGCATAAATGCCAATTTCACAAAGGAATGCCAAAGAAGGCAAGCCAGTGAAGAATTCTATCTAACAATATAAGTAGATGAGGAAATGAGGAATGAAAGACTTAAAGGATTAAATACCATGAAGCCTTGACACACCTACCAGAATATGAAGTTAAACTATGTGACTCAGTTCAAGGATCTAGGTAGTGAATTAATGTCACATAGTGAGGAGATTGTATTTAAAAAAGTAAAAATTATTAAGAATGGGTTGGATTTTATGAAACTTTAGAAAAATTTAAAATATTGCAAAATGTTGGTTAAATCATGAAGCCAAAAGTTAACCATGATCCTCAGGTGAAAAATTCAGGAAATATAATAGAAACTCTTGGAATGAAATAGCCGAGATCCTATAAAGAATATATATATATATATATATATATATATATATATATATATATATATATATTTTTTTTTTTTTTTTGTAAAAGGGCTGGGATTTAGCTCAGTTGGTAGAGCGCTGCTCTGCAGTCTCTGAGGTCTGGAGTTCAATTCCCAGCACCACAAAAATGGGAGAAGGACCTGGCAATCCACTCCCAAGGGAATCCCAAAACAGCCATTGAAAATCCTATGAGGGTCGCTATGAGTCGATACCAACTTGACGGCACCTAACAACAACAACAACAACAATTTTTTTTGTAAAAGATAAATAAAGGACTGGTGACTTATTAAGAGTAGAAATGAAAATAAAAATAATTTAAAACAGTTGTATTAAGTGGCCAATATAAATATAATAAAATGTTCGATATCCTTAGCCATCAGAGAAAGGCAAATCAAAACTGATCTGAGATTCCATCTCAGCCCAGTTAGAATGGTTAGCGTTAGTAAAACAAACAACAACAAATGCTGATGTGTGTGGTGAGGAGACTTCTTATACACTGTTGGTGGGGCGGGAATGTCAGTTAGTGCAGCCACTATGGAAATCAGTATGAAGATTCCTCAGAAAACTAAAAACAGAACTATGACATGATTCAGCTATACCACTCTTGGGTATATACCCAAAGAACCCAAAGTCAGCGTATAATAGAGGTACCTGCCTACCCATGTTTATTGCCTCACTATTCATAATATTAAATTATGGATCAGCCTAGGTGCTTATCAAAAGATGATGATTTTAAAACTGTAGTGTAAATACACAGTGGAGTTTTATGCAGACATAAAGAAGAACAAAATTATTTGCAGGAAAATGGATGGAACTGGAGCTCATTATGTTAAGTGGAATAAATCAGACTCAGAAAGACAAATATCACATGTTTTCTCATGTGGAATATAGATTATAAAGAGGACACACATCTACAAGGGGGACTATTTGGGAAGAGGAAGAGTATTCCGCTGGATCGGGGAGAGGGGACAAGGAAGGATAATGGGACGTTAATATGATCAAAGTATGTTTTATACATGTGTGGAAAAACATTTTGGATTTGTCAAAAAATTTTAAATAGAAAATACATCTTTCATGTGCTGCAATTTGACAATAACTTTAAATATTTTAATGATCATGCCTTTTAATCTAGCAGTTCTACTTGTGCCAACTTATTCTATAGAAGTACCTTTACCAGTATTTGAAGTTAAATAGAAATTTATATTACAGCAAAGTTCATAATGGAGAAAAATAGCTGTAATATCCACCTACCAGGGATTGGTTAAATTCATTGTGTTAAATCCACATAATGGTGTCCATAAAGGTACTATTTGGGAGAAGGACCTGGCAACCCCCTCCCAAAAATCACTCTGCCGTTGAAAACCCTATGAACAGCAAAGAAGCACTGACAAAAGTGTTTCTCCTGTTGTACTCAGGGTCGCTATGAGCCGGATACCGACTCGACGGCACCTAACAACAACAACAAAGGTAGTTTGAAAATTGAAGTAGATGGATGCATATTTACCTGGAAGTTGTCCTGTATATATTAAGTGAAAAAAAATAAAGTGGTAAAACAGAGTAAAAAAATAAAAAATGTGACAACAGTGTCTCATTGACTAGACTGTATCAATAAAGAGGTAGACATTTAAAAAATAAAACCTACTAAGTAAAATTCTGGAGTTCCAGAACATAATAGCTGAAATGAAAAATAATCAAGGTAGAAAAGTCCCTGTATTTCTCAAATGTATGTGATTAAGACATATGGTATAAGAAATACAACTTGCGTAAAAGAACTGAAATAAAAGTTTCCTGAAACAGTATAAAGCATAGTACATTCTATTTTCTGTTCCTATCTAATCTTAAAAGTTGAATCTGTTCCAAACTATTTTAATAAATTAAAAATATTGAGTATCATCCACTAAGTATATTTAATGTTGTATTGTTTGAAAAACATCAACCTCAAGTGCTTGCTAAAATTGCTCATCCCTGGTCACCATCCCCAGGTATTCTGAGTGAGTGTTTCTCAGCGGGGCCCAAGAATTTAGATTATAGCTAGTATAGCAGGTGATTCTGAAGTAGGTGGGAGGTCCTCTGACATACTTTGAGAAAGAACAAGTGGCTAAAGATTGAATGAAAGTCATCCTCTGAGTTTGTTGACTGTTGAAGTCTATTCTAGCTTCACGAGTTTGTGTATTTTAGTCAAGGTGATAGCAATACTTATAGGGCCCCCATCACTCTCTGTAGGTAGTCCCATAGTAGAATGTGTGGTACAAGGAGCAAGGCTTTGCAGCCAGACCGTTTGAGGTTCCACTATTGCTACCTCTGTTCACTAGCTGAGGGACTTTGAATATGCCACTTCATGACTCTTAAACTTCTATTATTGTATGTGTAAAATGGACATATTAATATTTAGAATGTAATAGTATGAGAACTACGTAAGACAATAATGTATGTAATGATATTTATCCATAGTCAGCGCTCAGTTTATAGTTATATCTCACTTCACCCCAAACCCCATTGTTTGAAATTTCTTAAAACTATACTTTCAATTTTGCTTTCCTCTTGAGTGATTCTAAACTTTGACATAATGAGACATATGCATTTGTTAACCGGACATGATAGCTGGACAAGTAATTAGTTAGTGCAGGAAATAATAAGACTACCCAGGAAAAAAGAAAAGATAAAACATACCATAGTGCTCCTTTAGGTTTGAGGCATGGCTTTCCCATCTCGTTAAAAAGGCATTACATATGACTGGGGATGTAACTTAGTGGTAGAGCATTTGAATAGCATGCATAAAGCCCCACAAGGGGGAAAAATGGCATAGCACAGAACAAGAGTAGCTATTTTCATATTTCAGGGTGGCTAGTTGACAGCACTGAACATTTTCTCTGACTGTCTTTGATGTCTTAGATCATCAGTTCTCAGACTTTCTTCTATGAAAACACATATAATGATGTTTACAGATGGGGCATTATGATTTTCTTGGTTTATACACAGATAAATTATGCTGCTGTGGGTTTTATAGGCAGTTCATAGTGTGAAAAAAACCACTCCTTTTCCTATCAAGAGGGCATATCAGAATACATATAAGAATGATATAGTGAAAGTCTTAAATATTCTCATGTGTTGTTGTTGTTGTTAGGTGCCATCGAGTGGGCTCTGATTCATAGTAACCCTCTGTACAACAGAATGAAATACTCCCTGGTTCTATGCCATGCCCAGTACTATGTCAGTGCTTCTCTGCAATTCATAGAGTTTTCAATGGCTGATTGTTTCAGGGTTGCTAGGGGACTGGATTGCCATATCCTTCTCCCATTTTTACTGTGCTGGGGATCAAACCTAGGGCCTCAGATTGCTCAGAGGAACACTCTACCAACTGAGACCAGCAAATATTCTCATACACATGTAAAATTCTGTGGTACTTTATTTTAAGTAATTGCTTGGGACATTCCTCATAATGAATTAAAACTTTCCTTGTTTCAAGGCATGAAGATTGAGGAATGTTTACATGTGTAGTGCTTAACAAATTACATTGCACAAAATAGGAACTTAAATAAAAAAGAGGGGCAAGCTGTGGAGAACATGAATGGGAAATCCGTTGACCAAGTCCCTGAAATCTCAATTTGAAAACTAAGCTAGTGGAAATGAAACATGGTCAAATGCAGAGAAGGTACAGAAGCCTACAGGTATCAAGAGTCTCAGCAACATCATCTTGCTTAAAAATACAGATTGCCTTTAGCATAGAACCTTATTTTTAAGTAGTCTTACCAATCACCTAATTTATATGAGTAAAATAAATTTAAGTAATTTTTGCATTTCCAGACTTTTAAGATTATAGTTGCCAAGAACATCTTCTCACTTTGCTAAATTTTTATTTGCCATACTTTTTGATCTCTAATAAATTAATAGACTTTCTACATTTCAAAATTGCCTTTGTACTTTGATATATTAGTGGTATTGGATGTGGTTTCACAATCCTGATAAACTAAAAGCTTTAAAAAATTTTTTTTCCTGCAAAAGTTTGGCATTAGATTCATTTGGTACTAAAACTTAACCCGTACTGTCATAAGGCTGAATTTAAAGTGGTTTGCAAGTCCACACATAGAAAGAACATTCACATAGTAGAAATAGTAATATTTATTTGTTTGCTTTATTGTGAGGTGTTATCCTAGATCTAGCTAGGAATATCACCTAGTATGTGCTATTCACACTGTTTTATCTTTTTAAAACCCAGAAAAATATGAATCCTGAGGCTTATCTAGAACTAATTAAGAGTTTTAAAAGGGATTGTGATGCTATTATACTAACTTCCTTAGTTCACAGAGTGAACTGGTATGCCTGTCTATTTAACTTAGTGAAAATCTTGTTGCTAATTTCAATCACTGATCATCTGTCTGAACATTTTCATCATGGAAGATTTTTAAAGATTACGTAAAACTCCATCAACTGTGTCTTTTGAAACCCAATGGCTCTACATATAAGGGTGCAAGGGTATAAGAGGGTATAAAGTCAGATAAACAAAATAAAGTACTTACCATTGTTTGTAACCCTTAGATTGAACAGAGGAAAGGATCCCAGGTAAAGAAAGTTTAAGCATACACACAGGATGGTTAGTTCATGTTTAAATGAGCCTCATATATTCCATTTTGATATTGTGATTTCCTTGTTGTGATTGTAGTTTTTAGTTTTATTAACCATGCACACAAATGTGTGTGTGTGTGTGTGTGTGTGTGTGTGTGGTACTGGAGGTTGAACCCAGGGCCTCATGCTTACATGCTTTGCAAGTGCTGGACCACTGACCTGCACCCCCAGCCCTTTTTTTTTTTTTAACTTTTTGAAACAGGGTATTGCTAAATTACCCAGACTGCCTCTAGTCTCGAACCTGCAATCCTCCTGCCTCTACCTCCCCAGTCACTGGGATTACAGGTGTGCACCACTGTGCCCAGCAAACCTGTATAATATTTGAAACCCTTTTGTTGAATATTTATTATGTAATGATGAACAAAATTCAGGCTACTTCATTATGGCTTAGTGTTATTAGAGGTTTTGTGAAAGGGTTGTATTTACTTTATTGCTATTCTTTCCATTTATCAAAAAAAAAAGGTAGAAAATGTTTGCTGCGAATCTGTTCTATTATGAGATGAGAATGTTTTCAGGTTGTATTGTTTTATAGAGGTTCTAGATTCCTTTGTTAAGATCTTACCTTTTCCATTGTTATTTTTCAGCCCTTTTTTGTATGTCTTGGAAATAAGGACTTGCTATGTAGCCCACACTGGCCTCAAACTCAAGATCCTCCTGCTTCATCCTCCATAGTACTGGGCTTACAAGGCTTGCATCACCATGGCAGGCTTGTTTTTCAGCTTTTGGTGTATCTCTTAAAACTTACTCAATGTAGACTTCTCAACTGACTGCAAAGAGAATATGGCAGAACACAAAATAAAATGGGAAAATGAATCTCACTATATATAAGTATCACACTTTGGTAATCCTTTCAGTTGCTGAAATTTTCAGTTTATTTCTTCCCTTCTTCTTTTCCCTTTTCTTCTCTTCCCTTTCTCTTCCCTTCTTCCTGTTTCCCTTTCTTCCTTCCCTCATGTCTTTCTTCCTCTTTATCTCTCTCTCATCTCTTCTCTTTTTTCTCTCTAAACCTGTTGTATTCAGTAATGTGCATTTGTGATACTGCCTATTAATATTTTTAAACTGAAATATGGAGTTGAACTTTATTTTAGCTTTTGATTTTAAAGACTTATACTTTTTGAGTTCTTATAATATTTAACACTACCCAAATAATAAAATTGTTGATAAATATATTTGAGACTTATAAACTTCCCTACATATTAGTGTCAATGTGGAAGGGATTATGAGGAACATTTAGCAGGAATATGTGAAATAAAGACACCTGTTGTTTTTATTAAATAAATTAAACTGAACTCCTTATCCAACCTTATCCAATCAGGTCTTCCTTTTTTTTTTTTTAATTTATTTATTTATTTATTTATTTTTAGGGTAATAGAATGACAACACAGTTTTATTTATACGTAAGGAAAAGCTGGATGTATTTTTTAGATCACTTTCCCAAGTAGTGTTTTACATTAGGAGGAAGGGGAAAAGGTAGTTTGGATTGAGAGCTTCCTCTGCTGGAAAAGTTTTATTTTTATGACTTTGTTGTTTACAATAACTTTTAGATGAGAAATACCTCTATTTTGATGATGAAAAAACCGAGTCTCTATCTGATCTTACTAGGCTTAGACTGCCTGTCTGCAGGGCCATAGTCTCCTGGGGCTTGTCTATATTAACCTGCTATTAACACCAAATTCCAAGAAGCTAGAAATGAAAGGTTTGGGACAACTTTTAGGCAATAATTTTCCCCCCAGTATTCTTTTTATCTAAAAGAGAAATCACCATTTTGAGATGGTAAAGGTGCAACTCTTTATTATTTTTAAGGGAGTTAGATAAGAAAGTATCTGACCCAAAGCCTGTTACAAATTTTACCTGTGAAATCACTGACAAAGACTAACCAGCCCAACACTTAATTTAAATTATTTTATTTATTTATTTATTATTTTTCTTTTCAGTAGTTGGGGTTGAACCCAGGGCCTCGTAAGCGGGGCTTGCATGCTTTGCAAGTGCTGGACCACTGAGCTGCCCATTTTTCTTTTTTTACTTTTTGAGACAGGATCTCGCTAAATTATGCAGACTGCCTCTGGTCTCGAACTTGTGATTCTTCTGCCTCTGCCACCGGAGCTGCTGGGATTACAGGTGTGCGCCATTGCGCATGGCCCTTAGTTTAAAATGGCTCACAACTGTAATCCCAGTGACTCGAGAGGCTGAGGGAAGGATGGCAAGTTCAAGGCCAGAAGCCGCTTGTGTAATTTTAGGAAGACCCTATCTCAAGACAAAAAAGGGGCTAGGAGAACAGTTCAATGGGAGGGCACTTATAAAGCCATTGATTTCAGCCTCCCAGGACAGGCCAAAAAGAAAAAAAAAAACATATAGTCAACTTTCTTTCTTGTTGGTATGTCTAGTATGGAAATACCTATAGCTGCCATAATTTTCAATATTTATTAATTTGTGTGGTATATCACTAGACATCATTTGTTCTTTCATGAGGTTTCTTTTTTTGTAGCTGAATATGATGTTTGTGCTTTGGTAGTTTTTAATATTTAATTAGTGAGTATATTTTACTAGAGGAATTTAACAATGTTAGTATAGAGTACATTGTTAGGTGCCGTCAATACATAAGGTAGTGTTATAAAATAGTTTTCTGACACTTAGAAAGTAAATTCAATAGTAGTGGAAAAATGAATAAGTACATTTCACAGCCTTCACATCATTGTATCTGATAATCAAACATGAATTAGAAGTAGGGTCAGTCAAAAGTTCTAATTCATCACTTTTTGGAAATTTTTTTGGCATAACTTGTTTTTGTTGTGAAAAGTAGAATGAATTTTATAAAATATGTATGCATTCAGAGAAAATATTTGTATTTATAAAATAGAAAATAACATGTTGCTTTTTGGTACTAGGACCCATATTCATCTGAAATTAAATTCTATTTAATCTTTGCATATTCTGCAGTCAGAGCCTACTTCAGATATAAAATAGTTTGTCATTTTTTTCTTGAAGTGTCTCTCCTTTTTGTAGATCCATGAAACTTGTAAAGAGATTGTTTATTTTAGCAAAGTAGCGTTTGTGGATGATCATTTTGGGATAGTGTGCTTTTTTGCATTGTTTTAGTCAAATAATCCTTTACTGAAGGCTATTGTGTTTCATTCCCTCCATAGTAAACTATTTTCATACCGTTCTTAATTAAGTAGGTTGGTAACTTGAATTACTTTATGTTTTACAGCGTTTGACACCTTTCTTTCTCCTTGTTTTCTTGATCATGTTCAAGCAACATTTTCCAAATTAAGTAATTTGGTCAAGTGCTGGTGAAACTCAGGTAGCAAAAACCATTATCAGTTTAATTCAACATTTAAGGATCAAATGCCTACAGCATGTTGTTGCTTGCCCTAGACTTTGGGGATATAAAAATAAATATGAAACGACCTTGTCCTCAAAGCAAACATTCTTCGCTGGCTGAGAAAGCCAATAGATGTAAACATCATGTAAATTAATCTGTGCTAATTGTTCTAATTGTTGTTGTTGTTGTTCGGTATCCGACTCATAGCGACCATCATAGGGTTTTCAATGGCAGACTGTTTCAGGATTGACATGGGAGTGGATTGCCAGGTCCTTCTCCCATTTTTGCGGTGCTGGAAATTGAACTCGGGACCTCAGAGACTGCAGTGCAGCACTCTACCAACTGAGCTAAATCCCAGCCCCAATTGTTCTAATAGGTATGGTATAAAATAATATCGAATAATACCTGTGAAAAAGTGGCTAATTCTGCCATAGGAGCTGGATTTTGAAATGAGGGGGGTTGTTTCTTGCTGTGGCACTGTTCATCCTAATTGCCATCAAGATTATAAAACTAAATTGACGGAAGCAGTAGAGTGAATTTTTAAGAATCAGGCTTATAACCTTAATTTCATGTTAACTTAAATATTGGTGCATCCTTTTGATACAGTTTTGGTAGTTATAAGGCCATTGACACTTTTTTAAAAAGTTTTCAATTTTATTAAGTTTTATTTCCATCAAGTATTTTTGACTTTCTATTTGTTTATTTGCTGGGATTTGGCTCAGTTGGTAGAGCACTGCGCTGCAGTCTCTGAGGTCCCGAGTTCAATTCCCAGCACCACAAAAATGGAAGAAGGACCTGGCAATCCACTCCCAAGGCAAACCCAAAACAGTCTGCCATTGAAAACTCTATGAGGGTCGCTGTGAATTGGATACCGACTCGACGGCACCTAACAACAATAACAACAACAATTTGTTTATTGCTATTAATATCACAATCTGTAATGACAACATGATTGAAGTGAAAGAAGAAGTTTGACTGTATTATATCTCAATGAGGATTCCAGATACACTCAACAATTTTAAAAACTTACTTAATAGAATAGTAAGTTTGAACTAGATATACAGGGGCTCAACACATGCCAATACAAACAAATACTACTGTAGCTAATACTTTTACTTAAATTGTACTGGTTGGCAATATTAACATGGGATTCTAAAGAAGGGGATGTGTTTTTCTGTTCATGAGAGATTATAATAGGTAAATTATGCTTGGTGCTTCCATTAGGCAGTTTGCAGGTTTTCTAGGATGTTTTCAATCTGCACTTACAGTTGTAGTTTCTCTCCTTATCTAGGAAGCTGTGGTCTGGAGTAGCACCCATAATTTGGCATTTCTTTTCATTTATGCATGGTGAACCAGACTTTTACTTATTACTTTTGTGTTTATTACACCCCGTTGTTGTCAGGTGCTGTCAAGTCGGTGTCTGACTCATAGCGACCCTACGTACAACAGGCGAAACAGTATTCTTAGTACTTCTCTGCTATTCATAGGGTTTTCAATGGCTGATTGCTTTTTTTTTTTTGGAGGGGGAGAGTGAGTTGCCAGGTCCTTCTCTCAAGCCTACAGCACATGGTGTTCCCAGGCGGTCTCCCATCCAAGTACTAAGCAGGCCCGACCCTACTTAGCTTCCAAAATCTGACAGGATCGGATGCCACAGTGGTAGACCTCTTACACCTTAGAATATATGTATTTTCACCCAGTTTTATTTGTGGCCCTCTTGGCTGGTCACTTCTTGATATCAG
Source organism: Pedetes capensis (assembly GCA_007922755.1). Classification (NCBI taxonomy): domain Eukaryota; kingdom Metazoa; phylum Chordata; class Mammalia; order Rodentia; family Pedetidae; genus Pedetes; species Pedetes capensis. The sequence continues at coordinate 39,309 of VMDO01009609.1, read as the reverse complement.
CCTAGTTTACGTTTGTTTCTAAAATACTGTGCTCAGTGTTCAGTTGCCAACTGTGAGTGCTTTAATAACAAAAACGTTCATAAGTGAAATTATAAAGAAGAAGCTAATCTAGGAAAATATTTCTTTATAAGGTCACACCATGAATAATGACCTTAGTGTTTATTTTAAAGCAGCAATGAGGAACAGAAACACATGGATTAATAATTTGAGTCTTCCATTCTCTGTCTTGGAGCTGTTTGGCATCATGAAAGTACAGTTATTTAGATCTCATTATTTACCACTCCTCATGGTGACAATGAATTTCTTTAGAAGTTTCATATGTGGACATGCATTCTCATCTCATTTGGTGCTATACAATGTTAACCTGTTAATGCAAAGTGTCCTATTTATAGGACAGTAACTCTTAAGGAAATCTTCACGACACTAGAGTTTCTTTTAGACTATACATAAAAGCAAGCAGTTGGCAGGAGATGAGGTTCAGATATAGTATGACAACACATGAATGAACTTGAGTCTGATATAAATTCTGAGAAATAATTGGCTAACTCATTCCTGTACTATAAATAAGACAGTGTGTGCTAATGGGTTAAGACCCTGAGAACATGTTAAAATTTGTTGTAAGACTGGATTTGGTTGCAGGGCATGGTGGCACACAACTGTAATCTGAGCAACTCGGGAGGCTGAGCCAAGAGGATTACAAGTTCAAGGCCAGAGGCCTTGAGACCCTGTCTCAAAATAATAAAAAGTGGGCTGGTGGTGCAGCCTAGTGGTATAACACTTGCAAAATATGTGTGAGGTCCTGGGCTCAACCCCTAAGAACCACGAAAAAAAAAGGTTGGATTTTATTTTATGTTAATTTTTTCTACATATAATCTCTGCATCAATAATGCAGATCTGCACAAATTTTCCATAGTTTGAAAGATCTTAAGGAATGGCATTATACATGAGCACAGAGCTATCTGTGTGAGGACCTGGCTTCACATACACAGTGATGAATTTACTACATAAAGAACTCTGATCAAGGATCAGTTGTCTTTAATTTTCTTGAATATGATCTTATACATCATTGCTGATATATACTTCAAATACACATATATGGCTTTTAAGCTGAATATCCTTGTCTTAAGCATTAGATAATCTATACTTAAAAAGTTTTGCCTTGATTTTTCAAAGTGGAACTATATGTTTTTTATTGACATAATTTCAGGGTGCTTCATATTTTCTTGTAATTGATCTTCAATTAGCAGTCACTCCTGGTTTTACAAGATTGAAGTTTTATGATTTCCAGGGATCTATATTAAGTAATAAATGACCTGTATAGTATATATAGGAGAATTAGATAAATGAACACAGTATTAATTATTTTGTGAAGAGGAACAATTTTTGGTAAGAAAAATTGTCCCCTATCATATCTGGTATTTCTGGTGCCTCATATTTAAGTAGCCTGCAGCCATATCCCTGTGACATCCAATCCCATTAGATCTTGGAAGCTAAGCAGGATCAGGCCTGGTTAGTACTTGGATGGGAGACCTGGGATTACCAGGTACTGTAGGCTTGGGAGAAGGACCTGGCAACTCACTCCTAAAAAACAATCAGCCACTGAAAACCCTATGAACAGCAGAGAAACACTGACAACAGTGTTTTGCCTGTTGTACGTAGAATGACTATGATACTGACTCAATGGCACCTAACAACAACATATTTAATTGTCTTTATTTTATGCAATATGTATGTATGGAGTACGGATAGTGTGTAAATCTGGGTTAAGAATTCTGGGGTTTGCAGGATGTTTCTAGTATAGTAATGTCACACATATACCAATAGAAAGTAAAGGAACCATATACCCCCCCCATGGGATATAGAGCTGTTGAATACATGGCAGTAGGAGATAATTAGGAGGGGAAATTAGGATGGATTTGAACTTTTAGCTGTGGTTGTATAACTAAATGTCTTTATTTGTTGTTAGGTACCGTAGAGTCGTGTCAGACTCATAGTGACCCTTAGAGGGTTTTCAACAGCTGATTATTTAGGGATTGCCTCCGGAGTGGATTGCCACATCCTTCTCCCATTTTTGTGGCGCTGGGAATTGAACTTGGGACCTCAGAGACTGCAGAGCAGTGCTCTACCAACTAAGCTAAATCCCAGCCCAACTAAATGTGTAGGCATCCTAAAAATATGCTTACCTAATCTATCAGAGTGAAAAGGGACCAAGTGGAGGATCCAGACTAACCTTAACTGAGCCAGATACCTCATCCTAAATGTGTGATCATCCAAGCCATAGGCCTCCAGATCGTCTTATTTTTATTTATTTATTTATTTGTTTGTTTGTTTATTGCAGTACTGGGGAGTTAAATCCAGGCCCTCACACCTGCTTTTTGAAAGTACTTTACCACTGAGTGCACTCACAGCCCATTTTGTACTTTTCAGTTTTAAGAAAGGGTCTCCTTAAGTTACACAGGCTGTCTTTGGCATTGAACTTGCGATTCTCCTCCTTCAGCCTCCCAAGTCACTGGAATTACAGGTATGTGCTACTGCACCTGGATTTATTTTTATTATTATTATCTTTTTGTTTTTCAGCACTGAAGTTGAACCCAGAGCCTTGTGCATGTTAGGCAAGCACTTCATCACTGAGCTGCATCCCTACTCCCTTAGAAATTTTTTTTTTTTGTTTGGATATAGGGTCTTAATAAATTGCACAGGCTGCCTCTGGCCTCGAACCTATGATCCTCTTGGCTCAGCCTCCTGAGTAGCTGGGATTATAGGAATACATCACCAAAACTTGGCCTTCCAGACTTTTAAAATCTATTCCCTTCAGTAAAAGAATTTGAGCCTTTATCCTTGATGTGTATATTTATTTATAAATTGCATATACTAGGATATTAATTTATTGTGTATATAAGTACATTGATATTGTTGTTAGGTGCCATTGAGTCAGTGACGGACTCATAGCAACCCTGTGTATAACAGGCAAAACACTATTGTTAGTGCTTCTCTGCTGTTCATAGGGTTTTTAATGGCTGATTGTTGTTTTTAGGGGGGTGGGGGAGTAGGTTGCCAGATCCTTCTCCCTAGCCTACAGCACCTGGTGTTCCCAGGTGGTCTCCCACCCAAGTACTAACCAGGCCCAACCCTGCTTAGCTTCTGACATCTGATGGGATGGGATGCCACAGTGGTATGACTACAGGCATATAAGTACATTTTTGTTGTTGTTGTTGTTAGGTGCCTTCGAGTCGGTATCCAACTCATAGCGACCCTCATAGGGTTTTCAATGGCTGATTGTTTCGGGATTGCCTTGGGAGTGGATTGCCAGGTCCTTCTCCCATTTTTGCGGTGCTGGGAATTGAACTCAAGACCTCAGAGACTGCAGCACAGCGCTCTACCAACTGAGCTAAATCCCAGCCATAAGTACATTAGAAAATGAAAAAAGATAAAATAAGCTGAACGTAAAGAAAAATTCTCACATTTCCCTCTCACTCTGAGTGGACTCTCTTGTTCATATTTTGGGGATTTAAGAACCCAACTTTGAAGCCAGGTATGGTGGTTCAACAGGAGAAGGACCTGGCAATACAGTCCCAAAGGAATCCTGAAACAATCAGCCACTGAAAATCCTATGAGGGTCGCTGTGAGTCACACCCGATTCGACAGCACCTAACAATAGCAACAACATGGTGGCTCACGACTATAATCCCAGCAACTCTGTAGGTGGAGGCAGGAGGATCACAGGTTCAAGCCCAGAGGCATCCTGCATAATTTAGCTAGATCCTGTCTTAAGATAAAAGATAAAAAAATGGGCTGAAGGTGCAGGCTAGTGGTACAGCACTTCCAAAGTATGTGCAAGGCCCTGGGTTCAACCCCAAGTTCTGAACCCCCAAGTACTAAAAAAATAAAAGAAAAGAAAGAAAAGGAAGAAAACATACTTTGGAGATCATTGGTCAAAGTCAGGTTGGGCAGTGTCATACCAAGTTGAGGTAAGTACTACAACAAGATCAGGGATTTTGCTTTGTTGTTGCTCTGTCCCCGGCACCTAGAACATGTGGTAGAAGCTCAAACAAGTGATTAATGAATATGTAGGATTACTCTGGTTGTCACTGGTGAGGACAGAGTTTACCTCACCATGAGGAATCTGGTAAGATGGGGACAGTTTTTTATTCATTACTCTATCTCCTGTGGGTCTAGGGTTTAGCTCAGTTGGTAGAGCACTGCTCTGCTCTCTCTGGGGCCCTCAGTTCGATACTCTGCACCACAAAAATGGGAGGAAGATGAGGCAATCCACTCCTGAAGCACTCCTGAAACAATCAGCCATTGAAAACTCTTTAAGGTTTGGTAGAGTCAGACTGACTAGATGACACCTAACAACAATAATGTATCTCCTGTTCCTATAAAAGTGCCTGCCACACTGTATGGACTCAGTATTAGTTGGCAGCATAGTGATACGGAAAGTATGTAGCTCAGCATGAGGGATCTGGCACAGGTCCTAGGTCCATGAGTATGGAAAGCTAAGTTCCGGGTGGTCTGTGAAAACAGGACATTGTTTATAGAGATAGACTAACTATAGACATGTGGAAGATCATCACATCAGGGTCAGAGTGTCAGCCAGAACATCTCTGAGGAATGGCTTAGGGGACCTGGAATCTTAAAGAAAAAACTGTGACCATGTTAATGTGGTCTAGATTGTATTCATCTTTTCGTTTCTCCTAGGATAGGGTATAATAAATATCTGATTGTTTTATTGAATTGAATAGCTTTGCTTTATACTGTATACTGCATATAGGAGACCCCTGGTCTACAGGAGTGGACCAGACTCAAGATCAGAGGTCTATAAGTGAATATTATCCTAAGTGAATATCATACGCAGATATATTTTTAAGTCCTGCACAGAGGTGCTCTAGTGGCCCAAACTTCTATTATTCTGTTCCTTCTTACTCATTTTTAAAGCTGGGATATGTCGTAGATCATCCCAACTTAGATCATTATAATTAGGATGAAATAATAATTCTAATTCTTTCTCTTCCTCTCCTCCACTTCCTCCTCTTCCTCCTCCCTCTCCTCCTCGTCCTCTGCTTCCAATCTACCCTCCTCCCCTTCTTCCTCCCCACTCCCTTCTTCTTCTTGAGGGTTTTGCTTTGTTTTCTGAGACAGGTTCTTGCTGTGCAGGGCCCACCTGGCCTCAAACTTGAGATCCTCCTGCCTCTACCTCCCAGGTGCTGGTATTACATGTGTGGGCCACCCTGCCCAGCACAGACTTCTTTATTTAAAAAGGATGAACATTCCATCTAGACTCAGTTCTCACTTCTACTACCCAGTTTATTTCTGCATATTCAGTAGTATTTTTGAGGTCCTACCATAATGTTTGGGCTGAGATTTAGCTCAGTTGGTAGAGTATCACTCTGCAGTGTCTGAGGTCCCGAGTTCTTTTTTCAGCATCGCAAAAATGGGAGAAGCAATCCCTGAAACAGCCATTGAAATCCCTATGAGGGTCACTGTGAGTAGGACATGACTCGATGGCACACAACTAACTAAACTATAATGTTCTGGGTGCTAGGGATACAGTAGTGAACAACACACAGTCCCTGATCTCATGGAACTTACCTCAACTTGGTGTGACAGTTTAATCTTGTCTTTTATGGAATGTTCTCAGGGAACAGCAAACATTTTCTCTTTGAGAAGAGGTGGCATTAGCTCTCTCCCTTAGAAGCTTGCCACATGAAAGCATCCTTCTTTGGCTCTGCCACACTGGTCAACATAGGTACATGTTTATTTAAAGCAGTTTCATGTCTGCATAAATAATAAATTAGTGTATTCTAATTTGCTTTTCTGATGCCTTCTAGAAAACTTAAGGAGTTCTTTGTCCTTCCAAAGACAGTCTATTCTGCCCAAGCTTCCCACAGTTGAATGAAATTTCATTTCTTTTGAGAGCCCTCTGGCATCTCTGGCATGGTCTCCAGATAAAGACTTGAACAGTTAAGGCATCTTTGCTCTCATTTTGTTAGTCATTAAGTCATCAGATCTTTTACTGCGATGCTGTAACCCTTATTATTACTACTGCACAGTAGTAATAATGTCTTAAACTTGTTAGTGCAAGTTAGAGTCAACATTGTGCTTTAACTGATATTACCTTTTTTCTTTTCTTTTTTCTTCCACACTGGGGATTTGAACCCAGTGCATCTCACATGCTAAGTAAGTCCTGTACCACCAAGCCATACCCCCAGCTCCTCCCACCATTTTTGGAGACACGGTCTCACTAAGTTGTGCAGGCTGAAATTGGCATTATCTTATTTGCCCTCTATAAGGATGCTGTGAGGTAGATAGTAGGATATCATTATACCCATTTTACAGATGAAGGTACATGCTCAAAGTTAACTGGTTTGACCCAGGGCACTGAGTTTTCACTGGCTCCTTGTGACCAGGACCTGTGTATCCTGGCCATTCCTCTAGAAAGGTGTTCTCTATACAATACTAAATTTAACTTTTTTGAGCTAACATTTTTTTTCAACCTGTTAGATTATTGTAATTACCGGCAATAGGAATGGTGTAGAAAATATGGTTGTTTAGTTGTTTATGCCCGGTGTGCTACAAAATGTCAGTGAAATAGGCCTTAAATTTTGAGTTATGTAGATCTATTTGTACATTTAAATAAGTGTTTTAAGGTCATGTGAAAAGCCTGTGCCTTTGACTTAACTTTTTTTCTAGCTTTTGATAGAAAATTAAGTGTATGGGGACTACACACAGTGAACTTTGAACTATCTGTATTGGGTTTCTTTCTTTTTTTCTTTCTTTATTTTTTTCTTTCCTTCTTCTGTTTTTCCTCCCTCCCTTCTTCCTTCCCTTCCATTTCTTTTTCCCCTTCCCTTCCCCTTGCTGTATAGCCCAGGCTGGCCTCAAATTCCCAATCCTCCTGTCTCAGCCTCCAGAGTAGCTGGGATTACACAGTTGCATCCAACTCTATTGGGATTCTTACCTGAGATTTGGATGGTAGTCTTGGGGCCACCCTCCCCCTTGAGACATTTAAAAAATTACAATGAAAATTAATTGGAAAATATGTTTTGATAGCTAGATATTTGAACTCTTATTTTCAGAATACATTCACTTCATAATTTTGTATCAACTGTTGGTTTCAAAGAAATGAAGGCAGGTGGTAAAGTATTTTTCCTTTTTAAATTTAAAATGCATTATAATTTGACACTTGTAGAAGTTTCATAGGCCAGTTAGAGAATCCAATACAGTTCTGCCAACTCTAAAAGAGGACATTTCTATCTAAAAGTTATTTCAGGATCACCTATTCTACTAATATTTTATATAATATAGAGGTTTTATTTGTGAGGATGCTATCTTCAAGTTCTCCAAGAGTAAAGACATATAGAAATTATTTTACTATGGGGTAATGAACTTCAGAACCTCTTCTGTTTAAAGATTTAAGGTATGACACAAAAGCATTTTATTTTCAAAGCTTCTTTATATAGATTCCCTTTACTGAGACTTAACTTCTATAATTTGTATTTGAGTATACTGTCTTTGGAACATGCTGTAAGTTTTGCTAATGGCTAAAGAAGAGGTTTGTAGAAGAACTGCAATTTGACAAAACCAGAGCATGTTTATTGAGTAAGGCATTTGATGATGGAAGTGGCTAGAAACCATGAGCTTTCTCTTTAGTTTGGCTTTTTATTTAGAGTGAAGTAAGAAAATAAAAGCCATGAAGATAATTAGGTAGCGTTCCTCCCTGCCCTCAGTTTCTAAGCAGTGATGTAAACTTTGAAGCCTGTGGTCCCACTCTCCTTTCTACCTCACATCAACCTGCTGATACAGGAGTTATTATTCTCCATTTCGGATGTAGGAACAGAGTCTCAGAGGCTTCTCACCTTGTCCATGGTCATGCTTCTTATAAAAGGTGGAGCTGGCATTCTATCCTAGCTCATTCTGTCTGCTGAGGTCACACTCATTATCACTCACTCCCTTATGCTGCCTCTTGTGCTTCCTACATGGCATTCATAGCACCCCATAGCGCATGGACCTGTCATCTGTATTCTCACTGAATTGTAATGCCTTGGATTTAAAGCCTGGCTTTCCAGCCCAAGAGAAAAGGGCTTTCTCTCTATTTGTGTTCCTGTATTGTCAAGTAGGTTGCCATATACACAGTTGTTCCTCAGTGACTTGTTTCTTGAATCATTCCAAGCATCAGGTAAACTTTTGAAATGAAAAAAGTTAATGTTAGTCAGCTGCTGTGACACACGTCTGTAATTCCAGTGACTTGGGAAGCTAAGGCAGAAGGATTGTGAATTTTAGGCCAGAGGCAGCTTGTGCAGCTTAGTGAGACCCTGTCTCATAATTTAAAAATGGAGCTGGGGTGCTAATATTTGCCTAGTATGTGCCAGGCCCTGGATTCAACCACAAAGTACTGCAAAAAAAGCAATGTAAAAAGGAGAACAGTTGTAGATTCACATAACTTAAATCTAAAGAGAATCAATAGAATTTTAGCTCTAAAAGGGATATCACAGATGATGTCAGAATAATATAACCCATCATATTAAATTTAAAGAAAAGAAGGCTCCGATTAAGGAAGGAGGACCCTGGCTCAATGGCAGAGCTAGGTCTAAGATGTAAGACTTCTTGGTTTGGTGTTTTGCTGTAGAAATCTGCATAGCTACAAAATGATGGAGAAAACATTTTTAGCCGATTGATGACACCATCTTCATGGCAGGATTAGGTGGCCTTTTGTTATTGTTTATAAAGTGTTAAAAAAATTAAGAACTAGCTGCGTGCGATGGCACACACCTATAGTTCCAGGGGCTCGGGAGGTGGAGGCAGGAGGATCACAAGTTCAAGACCGGAGGCAGTCTGTGTAACTTAGTGAGACCCTGTCTCAAAAAAAAGTAAAAAAAAAAATATATATATATATGGTCTGGGGTGCAGCTCGGTGGTCCAGCACTTGCAAAGCATGCAAGCTCCAGGCCCTGGGTTAAAAGCCCCAGTACCACAAATAAAATAAAATAAAATAAAAATAATAATAAAGAAAGAAAGAACTAAAATGCTATGTATTGTCAGAATGAAGCTATATGTAATACATTATATATGTAATATATTACAATATATGTAATACATTACTGCAAAATCATTTCATTATCTTAACTAATTTGAATTTAGTTAGTCGTATAATGTGATTTTGATAGCTAACATAATAAACTGTAGCGTAGCTCTCTGTGTCCTGTGAAAGAATTTGCAAAACAATAACACATTGTTAAATGGCATACCAGTTTATCAAATGCCCTAAGTTTATTACAGTCTGATTTTAGGAAAAACCATCCCAGCCTCACAGCAGCTCATCCTAATCTTAAGCAAAAGAGCTTTTAAAAGTTATTCTAGGGCTGTTAGATTTATTCTATCCATGAAAGTATAAACCACTCAAAGCCGATCAGGAGAAAAGAAGTTTGTAAAACCATAACAGATTTAGTTGTGAAAGAGTGATTTAACTGATATGTACACTGTGATGCCTCATGGTGGCCTTATTAAGAAACTTCTGCAGTGAAATATAGTGACCATATACCTTGTCACTGTGACTTAATCTACTCAAATGTATATGATCTAAACATTAGTAAATTAAGATCTCATTATAGTTTTAAGGTTGGTATTTTTATAAATATTATTTGGCAAAAAATAACCTGTACTCTGCAGTTCAGGGAGGAAGGCTGGTATGCCTTATCAGAGTTCTGCTCTTGGGAGTTCACTTGGGGAATGGCCATCATTCAGCCCTGAACTCCTGAAGAATAAGAGCCAGGTAGTTGAGGCAGCTGCTGCCACTCCATACCACTTATTTGTGTAATTTAGAAAATAAGTCACCCTGTTGTGAGATACTTTATTTCAAAATGTTGGAAAATTATTTTAATAGGTTAATATTTTTAGAATAAGACACTTTCCTGCCTCTGGCAGGAAATAATCATAATAAATATACAGACTTCTCTTTCTGATGTTAATGGCGCCCCCTAGGGTTGTACATAGCACAACTTGCATGGATGTGTGCAGAGATCATACAGGCAGATATAGCCTAGAAATTCATGTCTTTAGACATCAGATATTAAAACATCACATCTAGAAATCTGTGAATGTAGTCTTAAATACAAAATGCTAATGATTTATGCCAATCACTGTTTAAACATTATAAACATAAGATAAATAAAAGAATTGGCAAGGGAGATATTACTTATGCAATACAATGCTGACAAAATGCTTTATATTCTATTCCATATCTCTTGGCCCAACAAATTTTATATATTTTCCAAGTTAGTCTGTCTTTTAGAGTCTGATTAAAGAAGAAAATTTTCTGACCTTTATAAAGGAACTTTCCTTTATTAGATGGGTACTGTAATAGAATGCAAAATGACTTTAAGCATCTATCTGTATTATCCATCATTAAAAGTTAATTGTCACATCATGTAAGTACAACTTGATGGGATTTTTAAAATACCAAAAATTGGCAACCTGTGATGAGGAATGTATGCTCTATGAAGATTTTAAGACAATGGAAGGAAAAATGAACTTTTAGTAAATCTTAAGTGGTCGCTAAAAGCTTTTAATTTTTGTAGGAGAATGGTCATAGCACATCAGTACCTTATGGTTAGTTGGAAGAAGATTTCAGAATGCTGCCGGTTTGGCTCTAGGATGCTTGTTTGGATGAATGAGGATCATACAGGTTTAATTCCCTGCATATTTGGAAAAATAGTAATATAGCTTTTATCTTTTTTCTAGTACCTGGAATTATTTCTTAAAAAGAGCAATAATTACCTTTCTTACTCTTTAAGGAATAGCAATTGATAGGATATTTGGCAAGAAATCCATTTACCCTATTTGTGGCCAGAGGAGTCTGTGTGTTCTCTTGGTCAAATTTGAGTCTTGCTTAGTAGGTAGTGATGATGCATTAAGTGCTTAAAACCACAATTTTGTTGAGGCTTTCATTGGATTCAGTGACATGTTGTAAAACACAGAGCTCCAAAGAGATTTTAAAATGGTTCTCTCTTACCAGTCCTCCTTATAGTTTGGTAGAAAGGGCAGTTAAACATTGTTGATTTGTAAAAAGGAGAGTCTGCTTGTGTACAGTAGTAGCTCAAGGTGCTACTTGTTTCTGGTAGGAATATTGTATACATAATCTCAAGTTAATTCTGAACCTTTTACTTTTATTTAGGTTCCACTAGCTAACGATCAGTTTTCTTGCAATATAATACCTAACCTCTCCAGAGCTTTCTCACCAGCTTCTTAGGTCACAGCAGACTGATAGACAATGTTTGCTTGAATCAGGACACTCTTCTATGCATTGTGAAGATCAGTTGTAAGACCTGGGAGCCAATGAACATCCATATTTTCATTCCTTAATTCTTTAGACTTTGCCACGATATTCTCTAACCATACCTGCCTATAAACTATTTGTTGTTGTTATTTTACTCATATCACAACTTTAAGAAATTTTAGTATGGATAACTTTAGGACCATAGTTTTTAAAGCCTGTTATCAGACTGGGTGGTTATTTCTTCTGGCTACATAAAACCCAGATGGTTTAGATTCCTTGATACCCAGGATCACATGATTAAGTAAATCATTATGAAGTAATTTCAGTGACAAATCTTTCTAAGGATTCATCATCTTATTTTACATGTTTGTTGTCTGTGCTGTTAGGTGCCATCAAGTTGGGCCTGATTCATAGTGACTCTCATCAGGTTTTCAATGGCTGTTTTTCAGGATTGTTTCAGTGATAACTTGTGTAATAGAAACTTCTTGAATTGTTACTTTTCTTTTTAGTTTATGGAAAAAGTTGGGGTTTCTGAGTTAAATGGCAACAAAAAAAATTTACCTCTATAAAAACCTATAGTAATTATAATGTAATCCAAAAATTTTGTTAAATATGTCATTATTTTAAAATGTATGAGTTACATGTTTGGTTATATGTTTCACTTGAGAAACGATCTTATATTATCATAAGTATGATATAGTTTATTTTACCTGAAAGTGATAGTATGCCCCCATACTACTACTATGTGTTTATAAGGAAAAATAATTATATTGATTTACTGACTAACTTCTTACCCAACCAGTTTCTGTTACGGTTTGTTAACATAACTGCTCTGCTAGTTTGTTTATTCTGACTTGAGAGTAATGAGTATTTTAGATGTACTTCATGATGTACAAGTTAGTTTGAAAGATTAATCAATGCTTGTTTCATTGCTTTAGAAATGTTTAAGTTATTCAGTTAACAATTACCTAAGCAAGTTGTTTTATGTTATAATGAGATAATACCAGAGAAATAATTCCCCAAATAGTAGGAAATAAAACTCAAACATTCTCAAATTCTTTTTTGTTTGTGAAGATTTATAACTTTGAGTCTTAGTCACAGTCAGGATAGTAGCATAAATTACAGTGTACCTCAGAACTATAAAAACAACTGGAAAGAATTTATGATGATTCTGAAAGAGTATCTTTAGCAAATTCATGATATTGGTAACCATTACCCAAATATCTGTTCAGTAAATGAAATTGTTAAGCTTTATTTTGTTTGTACTAGATAATTGTGCCTTATATGACTTAACATTGCCTAGTTAGATACCTACTTACTAAATGAGTGTTCATAGATAAATGAAGTACTAGGAAGAATTTAGAGTTTTGCAGATTCTTTTGACATGATTTTAGGATCTCTCCCAGATTCCCATGAAATCTATTCTAATTGATTTTGTTTTATATTTGTTTTACCTTTCAAGAAATGAAAAATATGACATTAAATACTATTTACTACTTATTTGTGTACCAGGGACTCTTCTATATACTTTAAAATATCTCACTTAATTAAATAATAAATAATTAGTAGACATAATTATCCAATCTGCCCTCCTCTCCATTCTCTTGTCTCCTTTGTCTTGTTCTTTTCTCTGTTCTTTCACATATGTTGAAACTTAGACTCTACAAGTATAAATAACATACCTGGAATCCACCGGAGGGGCCAGCGTCTATGTCCAAACCCACTTCCCTGTCTGTTCTCATTATCTAAGGATTCAAGTGCCTGAAGTCATTAATTTCTGATTTCTGGAACAGTTGCTTGATTTTTCATTTGTTTCTTTCTCAAGATTTAAAACAGAATCCTGGACCCATCTATACTTGGCCTTTTAAGTGTCTACCTGGGAAGCACCTCTTGGCTATGTGTGTTTGGGCAAGGCACTTGACCTCTTCATATTTTGGTCTCCTTACCTATAACCAAGGAAAATAGTAGTTACCTTTTAGAATCATGTTGAAAATTAAAATATATAAGCTAGGTAAAGCACTCAAATGCTTTATATAGAGGTGCTTAACAATGATAAATTTATACTTTTTTTTTTTATTAGAAATTTTTAATGTACATCATAATGTGATTCATTTTGACATGCTTTTCGTTGTGACAGAAAGAGAGTAGTCTCTTGTTAAATGTTTTCAGTGTATCTATGTTTATATGTTTGATTTGAGTATTAATAAGCATAGTATATAATGTTACATTTCCAATCATTTATGAGTAAAAAAATACTAGATTCCAGAAATAACTAGTTTTGAGGGGAGATATTGATAATGAGTAGTAGTGTACCTATAAAGATAGTAAAGAAAATAGTTAGAACATTATTTAATGAATAAACAATTTTAAGTGACTCAGAAGGGTGAGGCAGAAGGATCTTGAGTTCGAGGACAGAGGCATGCTGTGTAACCTAGTGAGACCCTGATTCAAAATAAACGAGGGACCAGAGGTGCAGCTCAGAGGTAGAAAACTTGTTATGTGTGAGGCCCTGGGTTCAATTCCCAAGTACTGCAAAATTAATTAACCAATTAATTAATTTGTAGCATTTATTCAACATTTATAGAGCTTATGGTAAGCGAGACTCTGTTTTAGTCCCTAGGACTATAGTAATAATAATATGGTTTAAATTGCTGCCTTTATAGAGTGTAGTTTCCAGTGGCAAAAAATAAGTAAACTGTATGGTAAACTGGGCTGGGATTTAGCTCAGTGGGTAGAGCGCTGCGCTGCAGTCTTTGAGGCCCCGAGTTCAATTCCCACCACCGCAAAAATGGGAGAAGGGCCTGGCAATCCACTCCCAAGGCAATCCCGAAGCACTCAGCCATTGAAAACCCTATGAGGGTCGCTATGAGTCGGATACCGACTTGACGGCACCTAACAACAACAACAACAACAACAGTGGTATTTTAGATGGTTACATGTTGCAGGAAAAATAAAGCAATGAAGGGAAGGAAAAAGCGTGTGGTTGCACTCTCCAGGGCATTGGGATTAGATAAGGATCATGCTTTGTATGGAATTGTATGAGTTCAGAAGAGGTGTATACAAAAAATAATAAGTGTGGTGCCACTCTTGGGGATGCCCTGTATTATTCTGAGACCTGTATGTCTTTTTCTGAATGGTGTTCAGCATGCCTCTAGCCCTTTTGGAAACATTCCTGTTCAGTACGCAAGGTGGTAGAGAAGTTGTACCTCGTGGTAGGCTTTTGGGAATCCCCTGTTGTGCTTGGAAGAGGATGGCCTTCTCTCCGGTTGGCAGAATTAAGGGTAAACCGCATGCATTCCTTGTAGCTAAAATACTCATATGTCTCGTCACTTTTTGTTGTTGTTAATTTATGATAGCAGTCACATGATCTAGTAAGTAGGCCTTTTGAACTAAGAAAAATCATACCTTAAGCAAATGTGCTATTCTTAATTGCGCTTTTTTTTTTTTTTTTCCTCAAAAAAAGAACACACTGGTAGGATGGGTACATTTAAGTTTTAAGTAATTTATAAGGAACTAAGACAAAGGATAGAAGATTAGTGTTAATACTTTCTTTTCAAAAATTCTTACAAGAATACTCTCTTCTTCCCCACCCCCATACATTCGTTTATATCTTTCAGCATGTTTGTTGAGCCTGTACTGTGGTCTAGGCACCGCAGATATTGCATAGTAGATAAGGGTATGTAAGGCATATATCCTTAGGCACAAAGAGTGCATACAGCAGGGGCAAGAAGTACAGAAATAACCTTGTTGTGAGACTTTAATGAGATAACACAAGGGAAAGAATCTAGCGCATGTCTGGGTGTAATAGATGCTCAACACCTGTGAATGCCTACATTGACTCTTGGATAGTGAGGCGTGGTTTGAGAGAGGTACAGACAATATCCACTGCTGTTCTGTGCTCTCTGAGGCCCTGGGTTTGATCACCAGCACCACAAAATGGGAGAAGGACCTGGCAGCTCACTCTCAAAACAATCAGCCATTGAAAATGCTAGGAATAGTAGAGAAGCACTGACAGTGCTGGACATGGCATGGTGTCAGGGAGTGTTTCACTCTGTTGTACCTAGGATCACTGTGAATCAGACTGTACTCGACAGCAGCAAACAAGAACAACAGACAATACGGTTAAAGCAGTCACATGTGGGAGCCAGTAGCATTTGACTCCATTATTAGGGGAGTCCTCATGGAAACTTGAAATGGGGTTTGAACACACTCCCCACAGCATGAGGAGATTATCTTACTTGGTTTTGTATCTTTTGTAGGTGGGTTTGAATAGGCTGTCCATAAGTATCTTTTAGATGAATAAATAAGGCGAAAAGATAATCCTAATGGCAGTAGGGTCTATGGAAACATGTTTGGAGCTAAGTGATATTTTAGAGGTTGAATTGACAGCATGCTAAAATACTTCAGCTCTTCCTCAGTGGAATGGTTTCGACTGCTTCTTTTTGCTATAAGAGTTCTTTTTGAGAAAATGAAAGCATCAAATCAAATTTGTTGGAACAACTTTTCTGAGAGTTTAGTGTTATCTAAGTCATTCTCCCAAGAACCCTTATGAATATTATGAAATAAAAAGAAATGTTAAGTAAAGTTATTATATCAATGTTTAGGTAATTTATGACTGAGTTCAAGTTTTATATACTGTAAATATGTTTTTACAGTTCTTCTGGGCTTTTTGTATATTTCTTGTTATCAATACATGCACTCACACACACACACACACACACACACACACACACACACATACACCAGGAAAAGAGAAATAAAATACAGAAATAACCACACCAGTTACTAACCGATGCTACATCTTATATTAGTAATATAACCTAGTGATAACACTTTGTTGATTTTTATGTGAAAATTCTTTACAGTCATCAGTCTTATCAAATGATTTCAAAAAAATCATTTTAGTGAAATTTCTTTTTTTAAAAGAAATATTTAGAATAGTAATGTTGCTTTACTTTTATTTATTGCAATGCATTTTTTTTTAGGAAAATGATTCTTCAGAAAAACCATCTCAGCTTTTACTTTTGCATCTCACATAAATGCATAACACTGTAAGAAGAGGCAATATAAAAATATATGCATGATCTTTTCCCTCCATTATCATTGTTGAGACCTCATTAATATACTGTGTTTTGTTGTAAGGTGCTGTTGATTTAGGTCCAATTCATAGCGACTGTACACACAATAGGACAAAACACTACCTAACACTGTGCCATGCACACAATCTTTTATGTTTGAGCTCATTGTTGCAGCCATTGTGCTTCTTCTCATTCTTGAGGTATGCTACATTAGCAAAAGGAGTTCTGAGGGGCTTTACTCCATTCCCATCTTTTGAATGCTCTCGAGCCTGGGGGGCTCATTTTCTGACACTGTATTTGACAGTGCTTCTCTGCTATTCATAGTGTTTTCAATGGCTGATTGTTTCAAGAGTGAGCTGCCAGGTCCTTCTCTCTAGTCTTAGTCTGGAAGCTTAGCTGAAACCTGTTCACCATGGGTGGCCCTGCTGGTATCTGAAATACTAGTGTCATAGCTTTTAGCATCACAACAACACTCAAGCTCCCATAGCACGACAAGCTGATGGACATGTGGGAGTTACCATGTGTAAGGGCGTATAATTCTGAAAACTGGTAAGTCCTAGTTCTAGCTGGGACTTTTGCATTACCAAAGTGAATAATCTCTACCAGACTTGTTATTTCAGCAGACTTCAGTTTTCTCATCTATGAAATAAGAAGCTGGCCTAGAATGATCAGGGATATCCTTCCAGGAGTAATTTCCTGTGATGCTATATCCTGTGTAAGCCACTAGGTGGAAGATCATCTATAAACATTGACAAATTGTAATATAAAAACCAAATGATTTGATATTCTTCACAAGTTCTTGACTTATTCTTTTTTTTTTTTTTTTCGTTGGGAGGCAGAAAGATTCCATGTTTACTTTATTTGGATAATATTAGACTTTGCTAAGAAGAGTGCATGGCACATAGAAGATACTCCAGTGAATAATTGCTGAGTTTAGTTTGTTTTAGCTATGAGAGACATTATTGTGTTAAGGGATTACTTATTGGACTTGGTCTGATCCTTTACTCATGTTAGAGAAACAGTTGTAAAAATTCTTGTATATTCAGAAGTAAACTCTTGAATGGATGATCACAAACACCAATATATTCACTGAATGGACATTTATGAGGCCTTGTCATTTTCCTGACATGTATAGTATTAACCTTGGGGAATATAAGGTAAATAAATATACAATAGGTACCCCTACCGCCTTCCATTATAGGAAGGGAAACAGGCATTAGGGACTTGGTACAAGTAAGTTTCACTCTAGTATGACAGATGAAAAAATGTGAAATCAAGACTATTCTCTAAGTCATTGTTAAAAGTAATGTTTTAAAAAATGTCCAAATCAGTAAAAGCACGTGAAAAAATTAAGATAATAATACTCATCTCAGCATCCCCACCCTCAATTAAATATTATTTCTCTTGAAGTAAGATGATAAATTCTCATCTGGGTAATTCCCTTCCTCAGGTCTGAAGAACAAGGATGCTATAGCTAGTCTCAATCATGAGAGGCAGGGAGATATGCAATCTCTAAGGACATTGCAATTTCAATTACGTAGAGATTCATAGATCAAAACCATCTTTACTTATTTTTGCTTAGGTAGGAAAGGCCTTATTTTACTCATCCTTTAAGTGCTATCCTTTTGACTTCATAAGGAAAATCCTTGCTATCAGAAATTTTATTTTGTAGTAACAGTTACATCAGGGTTTTAAGTGTTTGCTAAATTTACTGAGTTTCAACTGAGTAGTTAGTAGTGAAAAGTTTCACTTATTTGGTATTTAGACATGTCATTAAAATGAATGATGAAAATTCTCAATGCATTATGCTAATGAATTTAACCATTATTGTTGCTGATTATTGAGCATGATGTGCCAGACAATGTAATAGGTATTTAAGGCCTTTTTGTTGTTGTTTGTCGTACTTGGGGATCTCACACATACTTTGCAAGTGCTCCATCACTAAGCAGCACTGCCAATCCATTTTTTAAAATATTTTAAGTCAGAGTCTCCTTAAATTATGCAGACTTCCTCTGGCCTTGAACTCATGATCCTCCAGCCTCTACCTCCTGAGTCACTGGGATTACAGGAGTGTGCCACTATGCCTGGCATAAGTCATCTTATTTAAATTTACAATGAGACTGAGATAAATATTATTATTTATCATTATATCTGGGAAATTATATCTGTATAGCTGTTTCTATATTTCAGGATTTAAATTCTGGTCATTCTGACTATAGAGTATAAGTAACCAATTTGTCACGTTTCCTCCTTCTCCCAAGAAATTATAGGTGGACTCTAGGTCTGGGCTTTTTAATGCATGAGCTAAAGGACAGATTGGGTGGATGAGGGTTGTGTCTATGCAGTGAGCATGTGGGAGGAGAGACTGTAGGGCCTGCACAGGAGAGGTGCATTATAAAAGCTGAGGTGAGGATGAGAAAACGGTAGCCAGCAGGAGAATCCAAGTCAGCAACAGAAAGATTCTGCATCATGCAGTAAAGTGAAAGGGTGGATGCAGAGGTAAATGAAGCCCTGAGGCCTAGCTGTGATTCCCAACAACTACCTCACATATCTATTCCTGAACAAATCAGAATTGTCAGAGTAGATCCAGGAGTGTGTATTTTTCATGTCTTAAGGTTGATTCTGGTATGCAACAAATACTGGTAGAAAACCAAATAAACCTGTGGAGAGGGTAAAGTGTATGAAATGAGATGTGGGATCTAGATTGGGAGTGCTGGGTATGTAAAGAATTGTTCCTTTTCTGAAAAACAGAAGCTGAAGATGAAGGAATGAAACAGAAGGGGGTTGAGGGACTATTGATTACAGATTGGAATTATTAGTCATTTTCAGTTTTTAAACCCTTTTTCTAGAATTATTTGTGGAAAATGGACGGACCTTTTTCTCTCACATTTTCTGTGTATAAATGGTCTGTCTTAAATGACCCGAAGAGGTTTTGTTGTAAATAGACTTGTTTGCTAAGCATAGTATTAATTTTAAAACAAAAAGTTTACTTACTCAGTTTAATTTAGGCATATTCTATTAAGTAGTTTTTAAAATTGCTTCATTTCACCAAATTCTTAATTCTTGACTATAGTCAAGCCTTCCATATCCATGGGCTCCCCATGTGTAGATTAAAACAACCACAAATAGAAAATATTTGAGGAAAAATTGTACCTGTACTCCCCATGTACAGATTCCTTTTCTAGTCATTCTCTAGACACTACAGTATGACAATGATTAACATTGTATTGTGTGTTGTAAGTAATATAGAGATGATTTAAAGTGTATAAAAGAATATTATAGGTTATGTGAAAATGTTGCATGATTTTATGTACATGATTTGAGCATCTGAGAGTTTATTCTCTGTGGGGAGACTTGGAACCAATTCCCTACCGATACCAAGGGACAACTATATTTATTTTCTAGATTTCTAACTATGGAGGACTGTTATTTCAGGAAGATGATAATATCTTCGGTTTGTTTTATAATTTTATTTATTTTTTAATGCCCAGCTAAGCAGTTACCTGGTGCTGGGGTTTAGTTCAGTTGGTAGAGTGCCGTGCTACACTCTCTGAGGCACCTCAGTTCTATCCCCAACGCCACAAAAACGGGAGAAGAACCTGGCAGTCCACACCCAAAGCAATCCTGAAACAGCCATTGAAATCCCCATGAGGATCGCTATGAGTAGCACCCAACTGGAGGGCACCTAGCAACTAGAGGAAGCAGTTACATGAGTGACTTTGGAGAGATGTGGCTATATTTATGTTAATGGTAATTTTTCTCTAAAACCTTGAAAGATAATAAAAGATAATAGAAGATGGATGTACCATGATGCATGCTTGTAATCCCAGTGACTTGGGAGGCCAACATAGGAGGATTGTGAGTTTAAAGCCAGAAGCAGCCTGCTCAATTTAGCAAGACTCTGTCTCAAAGTAAAAAATAAAAGGGCAAAGGGTGTGCAGCTCAGTGGTAAAGCACTTGCCTAGCATGTGTGAGGGTTCAACCCTCCAGTACTGGGAGGAAAAAAAGGAGGAAAAGAAAGATAGGTTAAGTGTTTGAGGAGATGGAAATGCTGGTTACTCTGATTTAATCATTGTACATTGTATGCAAATATTATGTGTCTATTAAAAATAAAAAATGAGTTAAAAAAAAGAAGAGGGGATGGAGGCAAATCTATGGGAAGATAATCCAGTAGTACTGAGCCTACCAATGAGGATATCATGAAGACTTTTTATCCACATTATCCATTATTATTATAATGTCATTTTGCGTTTTACATATTGTCTTAAGCTCTCTACCACCTGCAGAATATTGTTGGGAACTAATCTGTGCAAATGACTAAAGATATGTGACTTTTTAATTTAATTTAATTTAATTTAATTTTTATATTTTAACATGGAAATAGAAGCTTTTTAAAAAGTATACTACCTTTGTTTATACTTCCTTTTTAGCATATTTGTTTCTGCTAGACCAAAGCCTTCTATATGAAATTGAGTCGCCTGATTTCCTACTTCCTATCTTACCCTTTTTATTTGCATGGAGTGTAGTAGTTTTGAGTAGAAGGGAAGAGAACAGAATGATTTGGCCAAACAATATAGTACAGTTAGAATACTTTATGTTCACCCCTTGGTTTAAGGTTTTAGGTATACTGAGCTCACAGAGGAATTTGTAGGTTTTCCAAGGGCTTTAAGGAAAAGTGATGTACAAAGGGCAAAATAATCCTTCCATAATAAGTTCTTTATTAAAGACCCAGGAAAGCTTAGAGAGTGCTTGTGCTATATGATCACATCACTGTTATCATAAAAGTCCAGTAAAAATTATTTATCAAAAAGCATAAACTGAACTGAAACTACTATCCTAGTTATGTTTAAGAACACAGTAGACATATTCTGGAAATGTAGAATTTCCAAGTTCGAAAGATGGGAATTAAGTCCCAAAGAAGGGTCGCTGTAACACTTCTGAGAACCATCACAGAAGGAGGCACTCTTTATGAATGCTGACAGCATCTCTAGCTTCAGCCTGTAAAATTGTGGATAAAGTAGCAAAGATTATTCACTCAAATTCTCTTGAATTTCAATGAGTAGTAATTTCTTAAGGTCTTAAAAATTTCTGGGTAAATATTCCTCTCCTTCCCATGCATGATTATCTGAAACATTAAGGCAGAAATATTACAAAGTTTCTCCCCAAATAAAGGAATAGAGAATACATATTTCCACAAAATATAATTTAAATAAATTTATGATAGAAAAGAGAAAAATAATGGGATGTTATTGCATATAGGAGATTTTGGTGTTTATCCTTAATCTTGTGATGCTGATATCAGGCTTGAGAAAGCCATATCCTTTCATAACAAGCCCTTGTCTCCACTGTCAGATCAAGTACTGGCCAGAGTGACTTTGCAGCCTGCTTAGCCTTTTTGGTTCCCATGGTTTGATATATCAGTCCTGTCATGTTCCTCCAAGACACTAGGACTTTGTTTTCCATTTTAGAAAACATTGGTTAATATAATCAATCAATATAATCAACTATGTGATTCAATAGATGTTTATTGAATTACTATGATATATAAAAATGGTTCATATTGTTGTCATAATTTTAGTGTATATATGTGTGTGTCTTTTTATTTTATTTTTTCAAATTAGATGGTGTTTAAATGTTGGCCTTGGGCCAGTACACTTTTGCTGAGCAAACTTTCAGAGCCCGTCTCTTTGCGGGGGAGTATTACACATAAATGCTAGGTGTTCTGCAGCTTTATAGGTAACTTTCTGGAGTTACTCCTTTAATTACCAAACCAGTGGGGCTGTCCCACTAGGGCCACTGTAGTTGGATGGCTTTCTGTTTTTTGTTTATTTATTTATTTTTTTTAAAGAGATTGCTTTAGAAAAATGTGTTAAGTCACAAACTTTCTTAAGTGATAATCCTTCAAGGATGGCCATTTAAATTTCCAGAAAGTCTCAATTTACATATATATCTAAAGAAGATATTGGACAACTTTCAGGAACCAAGTATCTTTGGTTAGAGTCTGGTGTTCCCTCTTAAATAAACCTAGAAGCTGGAATCAGAGGAAGCTTTGGATTTCTTAGGATTCAGCTTCTCACATTTTTCTACTAAAATACCTAAATCGCAGAGGGAAGTAAACTCATATTCTTATAAAGTCAGAAGTTATAGTCCATATTTTGCTATCAGAAACTCAGATTTGTTTAAGTTTCTAGAATGCTTTACCGTAAAAGTCTGTTTGAACATTATATTTGATTCCATAATGTATACTTTTTTCAAATTAGAATAATATTGAAATATGGTGAAGTACATAGATTTTAAGTGTATGATTTGAGTATTAATGAAAATATACACTAACATAATCCTCCAAATCCTGTTAAAATGTGCCTACGTGTTTTAACATAAAAGTAGTTTTTGAAATGAATTTCCATCAAGAAAATTGGTCTCCTAGGAATATTTGCCTTTTTTGTTTTGTGGCTTCTACTTGTTATATCACTCCATATTCCCCAGGGATGGTGGCAGTGGAGAATGGCATGATTATTCCTTTTTAAGAAGTGTGGGCCTCATCAATATATAGCTGTGCAAAATGACTGAATATCTTAATTCACTTTCTTTAGCTAAAATCTAACTAGCTAGATAAATTGACTAATGCCCATCCACCAAAATACCCCCCAATTCCTCTTTCTCTAATTGCAAACAGTTTGTCAAGTAAATAGATCTCTGATCGGAAAGATTCATGTACATTCTTGATACATTGTTTTTGCCAGTAATTTATTTTAATAGTACAGTTTTATATATGTATGTGGGATCTGCCATTTAATTCTTTCAGCATCCTTTCCAGGATAACATTTGGTACTTTCCTTTCTAGTACTCACACTCCAGGAACCCCACTGATGACCCATGCCCAGCTTTCAGCCTCATTTTTACATTCCTTCTTGAATATTTCCTGTAGCAACTATGACAGAGTGCTTATATCTCTTTTACTCCAGAATCTTTCAGGGAGCAGATATTAAAGCTTCTTTTCAGTGGAGACCAAGTTTTACTTATCATATGTAGTGTCATGCACACACAATACCTTATGCCCAATAGATTAATTTTAGTGGTCAATATCGGTGTTACATAGCAAAAATGGTACAAAGTTGAGTAAGAGATAGATGTAGCCTATACTCAAGGAGTGTTCTGAGTTCAGGGAACTAAGGGAACTGATGATGGTACTTAATAGGTATCAAGAACTTTTAATGTGCCAGGCACTATTTTAAGCCATTGCATGCATATATATATATATATATATATATATATATATATATATATATTTTAAATTTTATCTCCACAGTGCTCATTTGAGTTAAGAACTGATACATCCCTTTTATATATTAAGACACTGTGTGTCTTAGGTTCAGTCTCCTAGAACTAGAACCTGAGATGCAGATTCTTGTGCAAGTGGTTTATTGAAATGGGGCTCTCAAGACCATGATGGGAAGGGCAGTGGTCCTTGGATTAGAGGTGTGAGCATCACCTGTTAGCATATGTATTCTCAAATCTCACTTCAGGAGCCTGAATCAGAAACTCAGGGTGGCTGGACAGTAATCCATGGTTTAATAAGTTCATCAGGTAAATGTGGTTGATGCTCAAATTTCAGACCCACTGGATTAGAGGAAGAAATGAGGCAAAAGTATGAGTTATGCTAAAATATTGCCTGAGAAAAATCCTTCAGGGATCTTTTGGGCTTGAATGACATCACAGAGTTGCCACTGATAAAGAAGGCCACCTCAATACTATGTATCAGTCATGCATTGGCCATGGGGAGCTGCCTTGATGGGTAGACAATGAGGTAGAGGTATAATCTGCCAGTTTCTCTGGTGAGAGTGCCTTTTGTGCAGCTGTTGGCATCTAGCACTTAACAGCAGCTAGACAGTGGGTATCCTGGCTTGATAGAAGTGATCTGGATTGGGTATCATAGTATCCACTATACTGAAGTCCAGGTCAGTTAGGGAACTTATTCAAAGTCCTGCAGCTAAGAATGGGGTTTGAACTGAGGCAGCCTCATTCCAGAGTCTGTCTTCCTAATCATTAGCTATACTGTCTTATGGTCAAAATGATCACCGAAATAACAAAATGGGCATAAATGAACAAGAGAACATTCAGAGGAAGGGTTTGCCTCTGATTAGGAAGGGAAAGTTATCAAGGAACGAGTATCATTTGATTTTGCCTCAGATGCCTGGATGTGTAAAAACTTATGTGAGAGGCTTTCTAAACAGAAAGAATGGCATGAGAAAAGGGATGGTAGCATGTGAGTATGTAGTGTAATAAGTGAGAAAACTGTTTTGTTTGGCTTTGATTTGGTCTGTCAGAGTTCTGGGAGTAAAGTCAGAGAGCATTGGTTTGAGACCAAGTCATGGGTATCATGGATATCCTTAGATGCCAGGCAAGTGAAGAGTTTTAATCTGGGAGGTGACATAGTCAGAACTATACTTAATTAATATGACATGAGATGTGAAGGGTGAGTTTTGGGAAGAGAAACTAGGGATAAGCAGGAATGAGACAAGTCTGGAAGCAATCTATATATGGGATAAACTAGGACCTATGGCAGTTAAACTGGAAAACAAAAAACAGATCAAAAAGACAGTATAGAAGAAACAGTTCAGGGGTTGTGGGCCAAAGAAAGAAGAAGCCATCAGGGATGCTGACTGCCTTAAGGAATGCTGGTCCTTTCACACAAGAGTGGAGCTTTTGAGGCAGAGGGTGTGAGAATGTGCAGAGATACTGCAGTTCAGCCTCAGGAATAGAATTTGGTAAGGGAGATGCCATGTGAAGATGTCAAGCAAGTAGCTGGAAATGCTGAACTAAACTCAGGGTTGTGTAGATTGAGAAGACATTATTGTAAAGACAATCATTGAAAGCCACCAGGCTGATAGTACCATTGCCAAGGATGGAAATAATGAGGTCAGTATCAGGATCCAGATTCTTGGTCTCTTAACTTTCTGCTCTTTTTTTTTTTTTTTTTTTTTAATCCACTAACTCACTTGGTCCCAAATGAATACTGAAATTACATTTTTACATTTTCCATGTTCAACTGAGGGGAAGTTAACCCCCTTACTGCTTTCTAATTCGGTATAGTGAAAATAATGGGAAAAATGAAAAAAAAATTCTCTCGGATGGGTGAAAGCAAACATGTGCCTTTTTAGTGCTTCCTAGATGATACCTGATCTTTTATCTTATCTCCTTCCCCCCCAAAAGAACTAATTCAATGGTTTGGCTTAAAAAAAAATCTTTTTTGCCTGCTATGCTGGGGCCTAGGTTTATAAATAAGAAGAAATGGCAAAAATGTCAGCTGAGATACTAAATCAAGCCAACTAGGAAGTGAGAGTAAGATTTCTTTCTGATAAGCCAAGAAACTCAGATTTAGTTGTATTTCCAGTTGTTTCAGTTTAGATATGTGTAGTCACTTGAGAAAGACATGTAAATACACATGAGTAAAGAGAATACAGAATGGCCTTAGGTATAATAGCTCATTTTCTTTATTCCTAATGCAGGTGTTTGTGATATAAGAAAACACTTCTGAAGGTAACTACTTATTATTCTCTAAAGAATGATTTCATAAGCCGAAAGTTTCTGATGTTGATACTTGGCCAAAGAAGGAAAGTGTATTGATGTGTCCAGCTTTATGCTAGGGGTGGATAATCTATTCTTCAAAAGATAATATTGGGGACAGTGAATTTGGGGTATTGGATATAGTTGTGAGTTTGGTTCTCCTGAACACTGAGGAAGACAGAAATGTAGCAACCTCATTTAGAGGGAAGCCATATTAGTGAGGACAATTGTTTGTTGTTGGAGGCTTGCTTTTGCATGATGGAATATTTAGCAGCATCCCTGACATTTAATCAGTAGATGTTAGTAACTACTCACCTAGTCAAGGCAGTAAAAAATGTCTCCAGATATCGATAAATGTTTCCCAGAGGACAAAAAGCACTTCTGATTGAGAACCACTGTGGTAACTAACTTAAGTGGATCAAGCAAGAACATGAAAATTAGTCTGCATAGTCTGTATGTTGGCTGTTGTAAGATGGGAAGTTAATGAACTTTTACCATTTATTAAAATGATTCTTTGAACACAGTGCTTGGGATAGATTGCCCTGGTTATGTGGAATTCAGTGCAAATCTTAGTACAAATTGATGCAACCACTTAGGGGAGCAGTTTTTCAATATCTAGCAGAAGTTAGAAAAGTTGGCAATTCCACATTTAGTTATATACCATAGAGAAACTCTCAAATGACTGCACAGACATGTGTATATATGGGAGAATTGTTTTGTAGTGGAAAACTGGAAATAGTGTCACCAGTAGGGAAACACATCAATTATGCTATAGTCATATGACAGAATGATTAAAAAAAAAAATACAGTGAATGCTACCTCCCACAGCTGTCTGTCATGGTTTGAATACAAATTATCCCCCATAGGTCATGTGCTTTAATGTTTGGTCACCAGCTGGTGGTGCTGTTTGTGGGGGTCATGGAACTTTGGGAGGTAAAACTCAGCTTTTTGGAAGTGGTCACTAGGGGCAGACCTTTAGAGATACTTTACCTGGATCTGCTACTCTGGGAATCTGTTTCCTGACCTGTGATTCTGTGAGGGCATCTGCCACATGCCCGATTGCCTGCCCAGATGCCTACCCCACCAACATGCCTTACTGCCATTATGGGCTATCTTCTAACTGTGAGCGTCCAATAAACCTTTTCCTCCATAAGTTTGTTTCAGTTAATTTTTCGGCCACACTGACAACAGCTGACTAATACGCCATCTAATAGAAGGGTAGGGGAATGGCATGACAACCCTTAGTAACAGTGTGTGACAAGTTTCACCTTGTTTCGTCCAGTCAGTGTAGCATGAGCTCCAGTTGAGAGAACAGCTTGAGAAATGGGTGAATGGTTTCATCCTCCATCGTGACAATGCTCTGTATCACACATAGCTTCTGGTATGGTGATTTCTGTGAAAAGCATTATAGTGTGTCCTCATCCACCTTATTCACTAGATCTGGTTCTGTTCAACCTCTGGCTCTTCCCCAAAGTCAAAATGACTGTAAAAGGTAAATGTTTTGAATTGATTCAGGTCATTGAGGCAGCCATGATATTGCAACTAAAGACACTCATAAAAGAGGACTTCTAGAGCTTCCCTAGAAGGTGGCAAGAATGATGGGATAAGTGTGTTTGAAGGCAGAGGGAGTATTTTGAGGGGGATTAATGGCAATGTGTATTTTACTGTAATACATTTTTAAAATTTAAACATTTACCATATTTTTTGATCATACCATGTACATAACCCTGCAGCTGTAGCCCTGTGGCATCCGATCCCGTCAGATCTCAGAAGCTAAGCAGGGTCGGGCCTGGTTAGTACCTGGATGGGAGACCGCCTGGGAACACCAGAAGCTGTAGGCTTGGGAGAAGGACCTGGCAACCCCCTCCCAAAAATCAATCTGCCATTGAAAACCCTATGAACAGCAGAGAAGCACTGACAATAGT